>NW_021011504.1:2005755-2086738 GCF_003987935.1 Bombyx mandarina
AAGTTGTCCATTCACTGATAGAAGGAATTGTTTATATTTAATAAGCTTTATTAATAAATGATTTGTAGCGGGTTATATTCGGGTATCAACCCACTAACAGTTGATACGTTCAGGAATCGAACCCGAACGGCGTCCGGCCACAAGCAAAACGATGTCGGTAAATTAAACGAAACAATACGAGAAATAGTTCTATATTACGACAACACGATACACTACAGATTATTAACAAATTAACGAGACACAAAACAAACGACTAACAAATATATGAAAATACAATAATGAGAGAAACGCGCGATCAGTACGAGGCTTTGTGGCGGACTGCCGGCGCAGCAGCCCGGCGTCACCTGCGATAACGCGGCCGCGCGTTGGCTCCTGATTGGCGCGCGCACGCATCACCTGGCAATGGTGATGCGTGCGCGCGCCAATCAGGAGCCAATCAGGCGCATAACGCATTTCGTGTGACATGCTATACTCTCTAGTACGATTTTGGTCCCCATAATTTTCATACCCCGGGCCTATATATGTAAATCGATTCTTAAGGAGTAAACTCCAAAAACTTAATTCTCGTTTGACTCCGCGAAGAATTAGTTAAAGCCCTCAGCTGCTGTGCTAAGAGCCGTAGGTTCAATTCCCATCATAGATAATATAGATACTGCACTTAAATTAGTTATAGTTAAGCAACTCAAACAGTCAACAACAATATTTACGGGCGTCGGTCCCTAGCTGGCTTCGCTTCGATTAGTTTCTCATTGCTCCTGAAGATGGCAGTAACTATTGCCTATCCTACATTTTATTTTTAATAAGGGATTTTGTAAATTTTCAGAAACCACAAATTGATAAAATTGGTCAATTTGTCTATAACAAATAAAGACTTGTATCACTTATTATTTTTTTATCTTCTGTGTTTAACATATAAGTTTAGGGGCATTCGCTACAAGATGTCGCTGGTTACATACAAAAAGAAATGTCTTAAAGTATTGCAGTTTCAGTGTCCTGATTCTCCTTTCGAGAATACTCTCGTTAGGATGTTTAAAATATATAAATCGTATATAATCCTCTATATATTTAGTCTCACATAGTACAGGAAATCCTAGTTTGGAGACAGGATTAGTTTAAGGTTCTTTCTTTAATTGATGAATTCTAAAATAAAATAAAACTTTTTACAAAATTGAACTTTCTACTTTCAGTCGACAGTCCCGAGCTCCTCGCAGCGTGTATTCCTACCGCAGCGCTGTAGCGCCATCTGTCGCGTCTACACACAGATCCAAAGTTTCTAGGAAGGTAATAACTATGATGTATATTTTATTCAAACCCTAACATTTTATTTTTATTTTTTATTGCTTAGATGGACGGACGAGCTCACAGCCCACCTGGTGTGAAGCGGTTACTGGAGCCCATAGACATCTACGACGTAAATGCGCCACCCACCTTGAGATATAACTTCTAAGGTCTTAGTATAGTTACAACGGCTGCTCCACCCTTCAAACCGAAACGTATCACTGCTTCACGGCAGAAATAGGCAGGGCGGTGGTAATCACCCGCGCAGACTCACAAGAGGTCCTACCACCGGTAATGTTAACAAGTTGTATTTGTAAAGCACTAACCTATAATATTATACAGAAAACATTGATCGTCTATACTCTATACTAATATTATAAAGAGGAAAGATTTGTTTGTTTGTTTGTTTCGAATAGGCTCCGAAACTACTGGACCGATTTGAAAAATTCTTTTTCCATTAGAAGCCGACATTGTCCCTGATGAACATAGGCTACTTTTTTTAAAAAAAAATTAATTTTTTTTTTAGTTTCATATGTGTTTTAATGTTTCCGAAGCGAAGCGAGGGCGGGTCGCTAGTACAATATAAAAATCTAAAATATAGCTTTTTCTGTTGCCTTTATCAGTGAATGAGTGTCGTTTACGATTTGGGTTCAATTTTCTTTTTGTTTTATAATTTACCGTCGACATCACCGATGTCTTTTTATCTATTTTTTTTTGCATTTTGTCGTTATTTTTTTCCTAATTTATCTCTTTAAGTAAAATGTAACAATAATTTGTTATAACAAAACTAAATTAGCCTTTAAAAGATTCTATTTATTATTAAACAATATTTATGGAATTCTTAGGCAGGAGTGAAAGTAGACGCGATGGCAGCGCCGAACCCGTTCTGTCCCAACGTCAAGGGCATGTGCTGTCTGATGCTGCTCCTCAACCTGGGGCTCATCCTCGTCACGCTGGGCTTCGTTATCGTGCTCCAGTTCTTCGAGCCACTGTTTGTTTGGTGAGTGAAACACACTTCATTTCGGATCCTCCCGATCCATTAACGGTGCTTTTAGGTACCTCAAGCACCACCGTCATCGTTCTTGTCGAACCCGTCGCTTGTGACGAAGGGCTCGACGAGTAAATTAACCCTCAGACACAGCCCACTGAGTTTCTCGCTGGATCTTCTCAGTGGGTCGCGTTTCCGATCCGGTGGTAGATTCTGCGAAGCACGGCTCTTGCTAGGGTTCGTGTTAGCAACATCATCAGGTTTGAGCCCCGTGAGCTCACCTACTAGTTAAGGCTACGCTAATATAGCCTCTCAAGGCTATCAGCTTAGGTGGGGAAAAAAAGAAAAGGTGAGTGAAACTTAGCTATGTCGAACGTACACTGATGTCCTATTGTTGTCAGTGTGCTTAGTGCGAGTTTTTAACGTTCTCGATACCGTATAAGTTAACTCAAATTTGTATGCAGTTGGAACAGCGCCCCTAGCGGCAAACAAAAACCTGAGTTAACTTTTACGCTATCGAGCACGTTAAAAAACTCGCACTAAGCATACAGATTGTTTCAGAGTTGCCGCACGAAGTGGTGTAATTTAAAAAATAACGCCAAAATTTACTATGTTAAACTTTTCAACTCGGCACAATTCAGTCTGTTTACAATTGCTAATCTCATATCATATAAATCTTGCTACGTTAGTTTTGTTTGTTTGTTTTCTAATTTGCTGCTTACAGTTGAACACTATTTCAACTTGGCCCCATTTAAGACAGCTGTTTTCCTTACCTGTACCCACCCTGTACCCTACATACCATAGGCACGGAGCTGACGAGATACCATCTATCATTCCGACAACATAGCAAAGTTGGCCGCCAACCTCAGAAACTTTAGTTTAAGTCTATAAAACAGTTGAAATCGACTTCTTTTTATCATTCACATGTACCTAGTATGTGTTATGATGACACTTTTTAATTTCCGTTAGCAACAAATGATTTCCATTTGACACAGTTTCGCCAAAACTAGGACGATTTGTGCCTTGTCGCCACAACAATGAAGATACATTAAAAATCACTTATTCTTTCTCTCTTTCTTTCAAAATATGCAACGGAATAAGCACTTAGCTATTACTGAGAACCACGAACATTCAATTGAGAATGGCGTCGCCTAAATATATATTCGTAATGTGAAAATAACAATAATGTGCGTAAAGTTTCAATAATACTGAAGCAGTCGGGACATTACGTATTAATTTTTTTAAATGTTACCTTTGTGAAGCGTTTACAATTCCATAGACATTAGAACAGTTTTAAATTAATTTAAATATTCCTCACCTAATGTCTCTACTTCGAGATTACATATCTTTACGGTCAATAAATAATTAAAAATTATTATTTTTCAATTTCGTTTCGCCTTTTATAGATTGTTTAGTTAATTTTTAATGCATTTTTTAATTGTTTATAAATTTAAAATTTTTTTTTTTTATGTTTCGAATACTTTCCAATTAGAAATTAGCTTAGCCAGAATTCGTTTACCTACCCCCGAAAATTGGTTCTTCGCATTAACATAAACTTCCTTTTCATTTCCAGGATCTTGGGTATAGTCTTCTTGATATTTGGCTTCATAACTCTAGTGGGAAGTCTCGTGTACTGCGTAGTTTTGTGCCGAGAGAACCCCTATCCTCGATACCCGGATGACTTCCACTGGACCCACCATTGGTCTAAAACAATAGGGCCCTCGGAAATACATTACAGTGCCAGCGAGAAGCAGTACCGGCAGAATGGACATAATAGGTACAATGGCAAATATTCGGACAGGGAAAGTGCAAAAGGCTACTCTGATAGAGAAAGCAAGCTGAGTAGGTACTGAAAAATGGAATCGACTTTTGTTTTGAGGATATTCTTATGATACATTGAAATTGGGCGGCGAATGTGGATGTAATATAACAACAATCACACAATACGACTCATCGCCTTAATTTAAAAAAAAATACAACTTAATCATTATTTTACAAAAATCAAAATCTACTGATTTGCTGATTTCGGTTAGAAACTACGCAGTAGAATTCTATTTCTTTATAAAATAACATTTTAGTCACTTTATTGTATTTTGAACGAGTGAAACACAATGATATTAAACGCACAAAACAATCGACTTGTACCCTTTGAATGATGTCGGTAAACGTTCAAAGCTATGTACATATGTACACAAATAAAAAAAAAATTTGAAAGAAAAAAAATTGTATAATAATTTTATTTAAAATAAAATCTTTCAGTTCGAAGGTAGTTTCTTATTGTTGGAAGTGATAAGCATTCTATTTTTTTATTTATCAAGTTTAGGTAATTTTCTTTGCTATTGAAAAATTGTTTTCTCTGAATAATTATATAAATGCTTTATATACGTTTTTATCGAACTTTAATCTCATGTGGAAATTTGAATAAATGAATCTTTTATATTTTCTTCTCTGAAAAGAAGGTATGGAAAATGTTTCATCCAAATATTCCTGTTATGTTAATAAATTAAACTCTATTTAGTATTTTGTCTAATTTAATGTAAATAATACTAGTTTAAGTTAAATATGAATTAAATGCCATATTAATTATTACATTATAAGTTTAAGTAAGAAATTAATATTCACGGAAAATAATTATTTTAAGTGACTGACACATTATTTGTATAAAAAATTTAAGCATGAACTTAACAAGCGAGGAATGTTCACAATTATCCAATTATTCGTTGAATACATTTTTCGTTATGGCTACTAAATGATGGCACCTGTAAAATTGTTATATCTGCAGCTTGTAATATATTGTTTAGAAGATAAATTAATAAATTTTATATATGTAAACATGACTTTTTTTTTTTTTAACACTCCGTTAACATTTTGATCTGTCTACGTTCAAAATAGTTCAAATTAATTTTCATCATCTTCAAGACGTTCAATTAACTTAATTGCCAATACTGGATAACGAAATCAAAGACTAATGACGGAAAAACAATTTCATTACTTTCGCCTTTATTGTGATGATATTTATTATTGACTTTGTATCCTGATCAGTAATTACAAGAATGAAAGAAAAAAAAATTTTAGTATCTACTTTACTACCACGTTGTTTTAATGTAGAAACTACATTTTTTTTTTATTAAAGCATACCTCAGTGAATCGTCCAGAGTTGAAATAGAACGATTGAGCCAATTTTTTCTTTAAATCGATTCACCGAACTCATCGATTACGACGAGTTCGACGAGCCAACTAACCCATAGACACAGCCCATTGAGTTAGTCGCAGAATCTTCTCAGTGAGTCGCGTTTCCAATCCGGTGGTAGATTCTGCGAAGCACTGCTCTTACTAGAGCTAGTGTTAGCAAATTCTCTCAGGTTGAGCTCGTGAGCTCAATTACCCGTCCGGTCGTAGCTGGAGTAGTCTCATACGCTACTAGCGAATAGTTAAGGAAATACATCGATGCCTCCAACGAACACTACGCTAACTCCAAAAATTCCTAGGTTTACAGGAGGAGCGTTTAAACGAAAAAAGTTGATAAAATCTTTATTATTGCAGATATATTTATGGTTTTTTTTTTGTGTAACTATCTGATTTACTCTTGCTTCGAACCCCATCAATATAATTTGTAATCGTTTTATAATAGTGAAGCGATTTGCGTGAAAAACGAAAATTTCAAAATTTTGAGTTAGAGTAGTGTTCATTGGAGGCATCGACATATATCTATTTGAACCGATTTCGGACAGGTCAGTATCTAAAAGAAAATTTTATAAAAATAAAACGAATATTTATTCTTAAATCCTTCATTTATTTACAGACTTACTGATAAGAATTAAAAATTAATTGAAAATTAATTAAGACACATAACAGACGCGAAATAAATACCGTAATATGAAAAGCTTCATATATGATAACCAAAAACAAACAGAACTTGAAAACAGTATCAAATACATTG
This sequence comes from Bombyx mandarina, assembly GCF_003987935.1. Next base: position 2,011,962 of record NW_021011504.1, read on the forward strand.
AACAAATAAAAAACACTAAGGAATGACAATATTAATTAATGACGAATTTATTGTAACAATGAAATTGAGAAGAATAGCGACGAAACGTTACATCACAATTACCAGGGTTGCCATTTTATTATTAATAAAAACAATCTTTCAATCAATAGTTATATCTCGGAGACTACAATAGGAGCCGACGTTTTTTTATTTTATTTTATTAATAACTCGCAATCGAATGACTTAATCTACTGTCTAGTCGATATCGATTGAATAGAGACCGATGTTACGTCACAGAGTGCAATAGCTTTAATGTACAATTAAAAAAAAACCAGGAACTTCACACAAAAAGAAACAAAAAAACTACACACAAAGAATATCAGAAGAAAAAGAATGTCATTCCAGAAATCAATGACTACGATTAAAATGAGTCATCAGAAAAATAAATAATAACACTGTTATCAGCGTTTAGAAGAATTTTGTTCTAGAAATTTCTTTAAAATGAAATTCTGCATTAGAAATAGTGTATATTTTTGAGCGTTATATTTATACTCGAAAACTGTATTTAATTGAATTCTAAAATCACGTATAAAAGTATGAAAAAACGATATATTTTCAACCACGGAAGTCTCACACATCTAAATATTGTGATATATTTTTATTTATTACAATAATTATCTACAATACAAGAGGTATATTTAACAACGATTTTCGGAAAGGTTTTTTAATTTCATAGTCAAATTCTCGTTTTTCTTTTTTATGTTTATATAAAACTGTCTTGTTAATAACTAACTAGACGCCGTTATTTATATTATATACCTATTAAATATTACATTTTTATCATCAAACACAAAGAAATAGTTTTAGTACATATCTCTAAAATTTCAATTATTAATTTTTATTATCGTCTTGAACGATATATTTTATATGTAAAATATATTTCGGACGATCTAAACTAGACCACAGTACGGAAAATTCGACCGATAAAAGTTATTCGTTAAAATTACGAAATAATTCAATTTCATTTATTTACATCAGATTCAAATATAATAATAGTTTTTTATTTTTATTTATGGTGTGTGTAACCTTTACGAATCATAATGCACTGGATCAATTTTATAACAATTTTTTTTTTTTTTGTAACAATTATTATAAATTACATATCAAAAACTAAGCCGTGTAACTGAATATTGAATACTGTCAGTACATTTTGTATGAAATTTCAATATGGTATTATTGAAAACAATTTTATTTTTTTGTCTGCTTCACTGGGACTTCTTTGTATTCATAATATTGCAACATCTGATTTTCATGCGTCTTGTTCAATTCACAATTACAATCCTATTTAAATTAAATAAGTGTCAGCTTATTCTTAAATCACTTTTTCTTTAAATTCAATATTTAAAAATTTTTCAATTACTCATAGTTTTAAAACTAGTATAAAGTGTCGTGCAAATGTTTTTATTCAACTTTTACAATATAATACAATGTCGGTTACTATTACAAAATGTTGGAAGCTATTCGAACTAAAGCTAAATAATACGAGAATAAACCATAAAAAAAGAATTTTTATTTTCAAAATTCTACTGTACGACTCAGTAGTTAAAATTGGATCCTGCCAATTTAATTAAAGCGTTAAAAATATTTATTCGCTAAGTCTAAATAAATAAATAGTTGTAAAGACACATTTTTGTACTATTGAAACATTTCATCGTGAATTATCATGCTGATTACCATAATTCTGAGGATAATATGAAATGTGCACACATGCATTATGTGGTATATACAGGTTTCGACATCAAACTTCAAGTTTTTTATCCACTTATTCCGTTTCGTTCCTCTGCTCAAAACTTGATAAAACAGTCAATATTTATATTTAAATTGTGGGTTAATAAGTTCATTAAAAACTCATCTAGTCACGGATCTCTTAGGTCTACCAAAAATGAACAAAGAATACAAAATACCAAATCAATGGACAATAATCATTTTGAAAATAAAATTGAGGCAATAATAAAAATTAATGAAATCGTAAATAAAGCATTCAATACAAAAATATCTTTACAACTAAAGCAACCTTTGTATGCAGACGTCAAATGTATTATAAAATAACTAATATCTAATCGACGTATTATATAAAAACTATATATTACAACCATATATAGACGCTTCGTGTCGTCGTTCAAAATGTGTAGTCCGCTCAGATACTGCATCTGAAAACAACAGCTCATCGTGAGAGCAGTCTGCAGCAATAATCGTTTGCCTACGAAGGCAATAAAAAAAAGTAAAATAAAAAAGATTAAAGAAACACGAAGTGGCTATGCTCCTTAGGCCCACTCTTACACCATCCATTGCACAGACATGGTGTTGCAGTTAGATACATAAGGCACACAACCCTCAATAAGAAATGTTACATTGTTGCCAATAAAATTGTTAAAAACAATTAATTATTGCCAAAAAGAAACCATTTTTTAAATTCCGTAGACAAAACGGGCTCACCCACCGGCTGTGAAGTGAATATCCGGATTCATAGACATGACGACGTGAGCGCCGTACCTGTGAGGCTTGAGGGCTTAGTGACTTTTGAGGATTTCATCCTTACATGACGTTATTCCTTCACCGTGAGTCATTCGTGAGCAATATTAAGTGCCTTTAGAACGCGAAGAAATAAGATAACTCACCAATTATTTTAAAACTATTCTAATCGCTCAATGAGCTGTCGCTTATATTGAAGTCAGATTCAGAATCACTTTCCACCTTCTTCTTAGCCTTCTTTTTGGGATTCGCAGCAGGTTTCTTTTTACCCTGAGAACAAAATTCACATAGTAAGTATATTTTGGAAACCCATAAGCAACATAGAAATGAATAAGCACAACCAAATTCCACAGCAAAGATCCATAATCTCCAGAAGAAATACATGTTTCTTCTGGAGATTATGGATAACATTAATAACAATAAGTACATTGTTATTGTGACTGATCCCCCGGATTCACTTTCGATGCTTTTAGGACCTTCAAACACCGGTCACCATCCTTCTCGAAATCGTCGATTGCGACGAGCGAACTAACTCACAGACACAGCCCACTGAGTTTCTCGCTGGATCTTCTCAGTGGGTCGCGTTTCCGATCCGATAGTAGATTCTGCGAATCACCGCTCTTGTAATGGCTAGTGTTCGCAAATTCTCTCAGGTTCAGCCCGTGGGCTCACCTACTCGTCCGGGCGTAGCTGGAATAGCCTCATAGGCTACCAGCGAATCGGTAGGGAAAAAATTTATTACTAAATTGTGGCTTGTGAGTAATGTTTATAAGCTACACTAACAAAATCGAGACAAACCTTTTTACTGTCAAATATGCTGTCCTCGTCGTCGGAGTCCTGGTCGAGCATGACCCGCGCCGGCCTCTTCTTGGTCTTCTTCTCGTCTTTATCGACATTCATCAGTTTACGTTTGGGAGCTGCTTTTTTCTTCGGCGGTGACGCTTGTATCGCAGCGTCGCTGTCGCTCGATATTAAGTTCGTCGGATGAGGATTGCTCTCTGATTTAGATTTTGTCAATGTCTTTTGTGGTTCATCTTTTTTAGCATCTTCTATCAGAGAGTCGAATAAGCAATCTGTGAATACATAAGTGATATTATAAAAACGGTTATACGTTAGGATAGTATTTGTAAAATAGCTAAGCTTTTTTTTATAAATTAACTATAATATACATGGATTCTAGTTAGTCTAGCCCGCGTTCGACCGTCAGTGAGCCACTCGCAGCTGACTTGATGATGACAGTTATTCAATGAAATTTACATTAGTGGATGTAAGTTTCAGGAAAAGAATCAAAAATTTAAACAATCTTTATGAAAATTTTGTCTCCCATATCAAGATACTAATTAATGACCACGACCACTCTGACAAGAGTGCTAACGAATAAACGAGAAGATTCAAGATACACTGTGTTATTGTTACCTTAAAAAAATTACTGGTTACTGTAACTACGGGAAAAAGTTTACTGGTCGTAAGGCATCTCTTGTGAGCAGAGCACACACAGGTTGATAACACTATCCTGCTTATTTCTACAACGAAACAGTGGTGGGTTCCAGCTTGTAGGGCGGGGCAGCCATTACAACATACAGTATAAGAACAACATACCAGAATCCATCTCGGCTGGTTTCTTTGCAGGATTCTTCTTGATGTTGAAATCATCATCCTCATCACTGATGGAGAGAGTTTGTGGCGCTTCATGGTCCGAATCTATCTTGTTATCCAACAGTTCTGGTTCTGAATCAGAACCAGAGTCATCTGAACCGTCTTTGTATTTCTGTACCTAAAATTAAAATTTAAAATATTCTTTATTTTTTGGTCATTAAAATAAATCCATTACATTAAGACTTCAATAAATGCATGTCTATAGCCTCCCGTAACTACTTAAGGTCATAAGGGACGAGAGTGAAATTGCCATTTTATAATGACACCTATAGATTATAGAGCAAAGAGCTCCTAGAGGTCTAAATGGCATTCCTTACTTTATGCTTATTTGTTGAGCAGACATTAAATGGAAGATTATGGTAGAAAAAAAATACTTGATATGCTCTACCAACCTTAGTGGCAGCTCTCCTCGCATTGGTACGTTCCCGAGGTACTAGAACTTCCACCTCAGCATCAGATGCTGACATTTCTCCTGAACTGCTGCCGCTGAACGTCATCTTCTTCTATATCAAAATTTAAGAATCATCATTGATATGCATTCATAAAATATTATTTCTATTCGTAAACCTACCTGGTCATTGAAGTGCATAAAAGCAATAGTGTATTCAGTCCCATTTAGACAAATTGCTACATACAAAACGAACACACTATTTTTACACACATATCGATTATAATTATTCAGCACCTGTATATAATATTTATAATATATACAGTTATAGACAGAAGTTGGTTGAATGAACGAATGAATTCCTATGAATTCCACTAAGTGGTTTACTCTAGATAATTGGTGAACTTGTTCTCTATGCAATAAAAAGAGAAAGATACAGAAGAAAATGGTAAAATAAAATTATTCCTTGTATTTTCAACAGTAACAATGCAATGCATATATTATAAACAATAATGTTTGCAAGCAATTCAACTCACCTTTTTAGGTTCCTTTTTAAAAGTAAGTTTAGTTTGTTTAAGCCCATCTGTTTTTTCAGCTTTGTCAACTTTATCAGGTTTCTCAGCTTTCTCTGGCTTCTCTTTCTTTACTCGAGCTTTAGGTTTTTTCTCTCCGCTTGATGGGCTTATGCCTGTAGGGTCATCCTGTAAAATTAAATATGATATTATAAATATATTATTAAACATGTTACATTATGATTCAGAGAATGTTTCTTTCTCCAAAGGATTTACAGTATGTACATTTAATTAAATTTCATTTAATATGTGTATGTCCTAAGGAAAACAAAATTTAATAGATAGTAAAATAGATAGCAAGTTAATTATAAGTCAAATTACACAGACATCACAATCCTTTGTTGTTGCGGTGGGTAGTTCAATATATCTATAACAGATACACGCAGATAGCGTGCAAATGGATGTAGCTGTAATTTTATATTTTATTTATTTCGTAGCCGACAGGGTTTGAGAGTCTAGTTAGGCTAATATTTTACACAAGTGCGCCATAAACGATTGAAGGGTGGGACGGCTACTGTAAAATACATCTGAGGTATCCACCTCGTATCCATGGTCGGCCACTCTACTCAGCTTCGGTAAACCATTATAATCAGATCAATTTTGAGCTTGCCTGCCAAACTAGAACCATAAATATAATAAAACCAAAAAGATAAGTAAGCAATTTCAAAATAATACTACTAACTGGATCATATTCCTTCTTAATCTCTTTCCTGGTTTTAGCTTTCTCTGCGGCCTGTATCCTCTTGATCAGATCATCAGATATCTTCGGCTCAACTCTTCTACCATTCTCGGACGGGATAATATCAAACATTGACTTGCGATTCTTCTTACCAGCCTATACATGTTATGATTAGAATATGAGAATAATAAAATAATAGAATGAAATAAATAAACAGAAACGACGATCGCTTTGTGGTTATCGTAACTATTTTACTCTGTACTAGTGGTAGGAGCTCTTGTGAGCCCGCACAGGTAGATACCACCACCCCGCCTATTTCTGCAGTCGGTTTGAAGAGTGGGGCAACCGTTGTAACTATACTGACACCTTCGAACTTATATCTAAAGGTGGGTGGCACATTTGCGTTGTAGATGTCTATGACTTCAGTAACCACTCAACACCAGGTGGGCTGTGAGCTCGTCCACCCATGTAAGCAATAAAAAAAAACTATTTTTTATCTCTTTAGAATGTTATTGAAATCGTCCACTGATATTTCCGACTCATACGCGCGCACCTTGCAGGCCGCCATATGACGATGAATAAGGAAAGTTATTGCTTTCTAAGCGTTCATTGATAGAGGCGTTAATCTCCCTCCGGTGTGTGTAATTTTTATATTACTTCGAATATTTAGTATTTAGGACTACATAGACTACAGTTTCAAACTATTTAAAAGATTCAATACTCTACCTTCATTCTATCCGTCTAGGTAAGACATGAAAATGAACAAAAATAAATATTTTTTTATGTTTCACTCGCTTACGGAATAACGACAACAATTTGGACTGTCCAATTATCACTGCTGCTATTCAGCAATCAATGATACGAGCGTCTGCATGTAAATTAACCCATTTCTTAATAACTTTGTTAAACCATTCACAATAAATAAAATTATAAAAATACCTACCATCGCTTTCGAAGTCTTCTTGTTGACGTTGAGTTCCTCCTGTCGCTCCTTATCTTCAACTTCGTCTAATTTTATCAAAAACGCGTCTAGATCTTCCCGCCACAGCATTGGTGCCGTTTTATTTCTAAGCAACGATATTGAAATTTATATTTGATTTTTATTTTTATTATTGCTTAGATGGATGGACGAGCTCACAGCCCACCTGGTGTTAAGTGGTTACTGGAGCCCATAGACATCTACAACGTAAATGGGCCACCCACGAAAGTAGTATTTTTGAAGAAGTATTTTTGATCAAAAAACGTTTTTTCAAGCAAACGTTACATCTTATCTTTCTAATGTTTTTTAAATTTATCGTGTCAATACAAATTACTATTAATCTTATTAACAATTGAAGCCCACAGTATATTGTTATAATAGATTGGATTTTTTTTTACCAGCTTTAAGTTACTGTAAAATATTTCCTTTACGGAAATTCGTTACTTGAGGTTTCCGATCCAGCGCATGATTATATTGATTTATTACAGTAATTTTTTTTTTGTATTCGCCAGATAGAATGCTAGTTTCGTCAGTTTGTTGTTGGTGCTAGAATGGAAGTATTTTACCATCCCAATGCACTGAGTGGCGCGCGTCGTTCATAATATATAGTATAACAATAAGTGCGATTAACACTATAGTGTGAATTAACACATGAAAAACTTACTTCAATGTGGTCAGCTCAGTCAATTTCTGGTCTCTNAATTTTTTTTTGTATTCGCCAGATAGAATGCTAGTTTCGTCAGTTTGTTGTTGGTGCTAGAATGGAAGTATTTTACCATCCCAATGCACTGAGTGGCGCGCGTCGTTCATAATATATAGTATAACAATAAGTGCGATTAACACTATAGTGTGAATTAACACATGAAAAACTTACTTCAATGTGGTCAGCTCAGTCAATTTCTGGTCTCTCTGCTTGAGGAGTTCATCTTTCTTCTCTTTAGTGAGCATCCACATCGACATTCCCAGCAGATAGTTAAATTTCTTTACTTCTTTCAATTGCTGGAATGCTTTATCTGTGCAACAAAAAGATTGTGATTGTGATTAAAATTGACTGGTACGCGGGAGGGGGTCGCCAATCTGCGCTAATCCCTCCGACAAGATGGACGACTTTTTAACGCACACAATATAGCTTGTAAGTATTGACTCTCAAAAATATGTTTGGAAATAAATCTATTCTAAATCTATGTCTATCAAACATTATATTCAAATATTTGAATTTTTCTAATGAAATCTGTCAAATGCTGTTCTAATGTTGAGAGTCCACAATAAAGCAGAACTATTTATAGTTATTTAATTACAAACTTTATTTAACTGACCAGGGTCAACAGGTTTCCCTTTAGGATCAGGTTCCGGTTCCTCATCTTCAGATTCCTGAGCGTCGTCGTCCTCTAACGCGGTGAGACCTTGGATCTTACTGGCTCGCTTCTTCCAGTCCGCGATTGGGTCGGGAGCGTAGCCTGAATATCAAGATAGCACTATCAGCAATAGTGAAGTTGATAACACATTTAAATAATGCTTTGTTAAAGTTCAAAGTAGTACAAATTCTTAACACGGAACATCTGAATATTTGAGAGGACTGAACAGCAAGAGTTAGACTGAGGTGTGTTGAACATGAGTTGCACATTTAATGTGTATATGAAATATTAAAGTCATGAGCAAGCAATTTAACTGATGCGTGAAGAGATATTGTTGAAGAGAGGGGGTTATCCACAATATTAGAATTCATTTTTTCATATGGGGAAGTATGTGTGTAATCATACCTCTCTTGATGAGTTCTTCAACCATAGCCTTTCTTTTCTTGTTCTCGACGACTAATCCTTTGTCACACTTTTCTAGGATAAACCGAGCCTGATTAGACAGCTTGTCTGCTTCAGCCTGCAGCTGTCCCTCGAGGTAATCCTTGCGACGGACGTAGTATTTAACGCGCAGGTCGTAAAACTCACGTAGGATTTCCTCTACTTTGTCGTATCTGTTATATGAGTACAATATTTAGAATTAGTTTGGCAGATAAGTGGTTGTCTACTTTATGTTTGGACATTAGTAGCTTGGTTTTGCCTCTGCTCCATGAGCGATAATAACATATTTTGGTGGATCATAATCTTGAATGTATTTATTGGCTGTTTACAAGGTGGGCTAGACAGTGTAATGTCAAGTTTCGAAAAGATTCGAGAAGATTTATTTTTGTAATGTCAATAATAACGCCGGAATGGTCTATATCCTACTATCAGATGTATGACAGATTTAATAACTGTCTAGTACTGTGCGGGGTCTAGTATGAAACATGCAGAGTGCCTTCGACATGCGTCGAGAGCGGGCCGCAACAACCGGGGCACAGACTTACATATATTGCTAATTTGATTGTTTTTTTTTTTATTTAATTTTGATTGTATTGAATATTTATCGATTAAGTATGTCAATAATTCAAAAGGGAGGATGACTTGCATTTTATTGGCTTATAATGTTTTATTATAATATATATATTACATTTTATTATTCTACATAAACATATACATGTCAAACATAACATTATTTATAAAAGACACAGCATATTGGAGATGAACGATGAACACTACAAAAATAATACTAGTTGTGTTAAATGAAATTAAAACTTTGCTCCATTTTTTACCACAATCACCACCACAAACCATTTGTAAATTATTGAAAATATTTTTAAAGCAATTCGAACTTTAAAATAAGACACATGTATTAATTAACTTACTTTTTAAGGCAGCAGTTATAGTCGAAGGCGTTCATACAGGTCATAGATATGGTAGTTTGCAGTTTGAACACCTTGTGTATGCCCTCAGCCTCTATTTCAGATAGCTTTCCAGGTAAAAGTGACACGACAAACCGAACTGTCGTGTCAGTATTGTATTCCTGTAATCAAAAACATTTGGTTTTATTCTGATTCACTACTATCCTACTTACTACTATGGATATATCCAGGATCCCAATGAAACGAAAATTTTTGAAAAGGAAATTCTTGCTCATTAATTGTTGAAAAGACTAACATCGTTTTATACCACTTTTGATGATTGAATTTGATGTATATTATAAATAATACCATTAAATAAATATAAAATCAAATTATAGTTCATGTTACTCACCCTGTATTCAGATATTAATGGTTTCACTTTATCTGTTCCAAGCATAGGTTCGAGGACATTTTCCTTGTAATTCTGGGTCCACGTCCCGACCGGAAGCTCCGTGATCTCGATTTTGTCGCCAGGCAATATGGCCGCCTCACCGGATATGACGTATTTATCGCCGAAGCCCTCCACATTGCCCTTGAAGTTCTTATACCACGGATGCATCACTTTAGGCTCTTCGCCGTCCAGCAACCTCCTAATGTGAAAAGCATTTTGTACCATATAGCATATATTACTTATAAGTTAATAACTTAAATTCTTAGAGTTACTTTTTATAATAGAACCACTTGTGTGTGTGTAGAATAATATAGGCGAATTTGTATTTAAGAGTTCTAAACTTTCAACTATGAAGTTTAATTAGCTTACCGTAAGTTTTCAGCAATATCCCTGGGGTTGTAATTAGGTATTTTAGTGGACCAGCCTGTACCAATACCTTCAGCTCCGTTCACCAACACCATTGGGATAATGGGCAGATAGTAAACTGGTTCAATCTTCTGGTTGTCCTCAAATTCATGCTGGAAAAGTAAATCAGTAATCAGGTTAGAATAATTACGATTAGAACACCGGACAACCAATGCTTTTTGCAACAACAAAAACTTTTTGTTAAAATTTCCTGCAAACGAATTTGTTTATAACTTTTTTCTTGCTAATTGAAAGGAGAATGCCCATTGTAGTATGGAATTTGGTTTCACATTGTGCTCTCATGTTACTTACCTCATTTTGTAGGGTTTAATTGTGTTTATTCAATTATAAAAAAAATGAAATCTCTAGTTCGCCGGATTTGCTAGTAAAAGACCAATGAAGTTTTTAGAATTAGGTTATTTTTTGTACAAGACAGAAGTGGATATTTTTTGATTATGCTGAATTCCTTCATATTTAAAAATATATGTATAAAGAATTTTATTCATGAAAACATGTATATAGTATAAACTTATTTAGCTAGCATAGTATTGTGTGGCCACTACGTCCCTTCGTTAAGTAAAGGTGGTACTATTGCGGCAATTCAAAATAAAACAAAAAGACATAGACATTGATTAATGTCTCAAATTAATCAACTTCATTTCATTTCACTCCATATTATAATTTTTTTAAAAGATTAGGCCATATGAATTAATATCTTTGCCTTTCCATTGGGAAAATTGAACTACTACTAGATTAGAAGGTTTAAATTACTAATTATTTTAATCTTCTATATCCGAAGTTATAACTTCATATTTTTGAGGAAATTGTTAAAAATAAAAACTTAATTTTTAATATATATTTGATCGTAGCACAACACGAAACCAAGAATGGGCAATCTCCTTTCTTAATGGTTTTTTTTTAAGCAAATTTTTTGTTAATTAGTCAGTCATTAAAAGGAGTCTTATCTTAATATGAATACATAATTGAATACAAATGTAACACCATGTAAAACATTAGCACAGACCACCAATTGTACTTTTTTTGTATTTAATGTATCACATTGTTTATTTATTTTTTGGTATACAATAAAGAATACTCTCTCTTTCTCACACACACACAGAGCGCGCAGTACTCACGACAAGCAGCGGGTCGTCGTGCGGATGGAATATGAGTCTTGTGAGCGGGGACATGAGAGTGAAGATGTATCGGGGGCTGGCCGAGTCCTTGCCGCCGCTGAGCCGCGTGCCGAACTGTCCGCGCGGCTCCAGCAGATTGATGTTGTTCGAACCGACGTAGTTCTGAGCCAGGTTCACTATGGTCATTGCCAGGGACTGTTCACCTGTGCGACAAGAAAAACCAATGTTAGGCAGCTTTGAGTACCAATCAGTGGATCATTTAACAAAATATTTTTGTTTATTAACCCTTTGATTGCCATGTAGATCACCGGTACCCTACGTGGCGCACTGAAGTAATGATGTCGATTTCTGGTACTAATCGCCTGGATTGTCTAACTTTGGCTACTTTTGTTTTTAATGTATGTTTTAGACTTTTAGTTCTGTTAGAAACAGATTCATTCTCAGTATTGTTCGGATTTGTCTTTCCCAGAGTCTACTAGATATTAACAGAAATCGACATAAATACCTCAGTGTGTCATGTAGGACACTGGTGACCTACATGGCAGTCAAAAGCTGGGTACTCACCTAGCTGTGTAGCATGTAACGTAACAGATACTGTATCAACCTGCAAGTGGATACGGCTTGTCCACGGGCCACAGCGTATCTAGCTACGAGCTGCCACAAGCACACTGCGAGCCGCCTTTGTGTTCGCAGTGATACCGCCACTTGGCGGGTCACTGCGAGCTTGCTGCGCTCCTTCCGCGAGCGGCTCGCAGCGGGCTCGTGCCTACGTACTCACTGGATACTGTATCTGTTACGTTACGTGCTACACGGCTAGGTGAGTACCTAGCTTATGGGTTAATACATTATGCCACAATGAAAAATGATTGACAAATTAAAGAGCCGACGGTTAGCGTGGTATGGACATGCAATGCGTAGAGAGGAGATGCACGTGACTGGGAGATGTATAGAAATAGTAAGGCAAGGCAATGAATGCAATGAAATTAATGGAATGGCAACGTAAAGAGGGGCTAGAGGTCAACCGAAGAAGACATGGATGGAGTGTGTGAATGACGACATGAGAGAGAAAGGAGTGTGTTGAGATGACGACTGATAGATATGTTCACTTCATATGAAAAATACACTAGTTTCTCACTCAGGCTTAAATATTTTTTTAAGAAAACATATTTTAATTAAAAATATTGATATCTAACCATGATGGTAAGCCGAATGCTCTGCAACGGAACCAGCCAGTTGTGCCACTTTCACTTCACGCTTGTCATTACGTTTTATACAAGTGAAGATAACTTTACGTTGACCCGGCTTCAAGCCATCTATCATTGATGGAATTGATCTGAAAAATTAAGAAATGAAACAACTGAAACAAATGTGGACATGGTACCTTGGTAGAAGGGGCTTACAATACGCCGTATCGCCTCTAATACTTTATTATGCCTAAATTAATATACTTTACCCATGCTATAAAGATAGTACTTTGCTTAGGAAAAAAGTTATATCTTTTATTTCTCTATTTTACTTTTTATTTTCGAGCCCTGTAGGACATACCTCAGCAGCGGTTTATAGAACAAAAAAAAACGATTATAAGTAATATTTATACAAGTAATATTTTATACAAAATCAATAAATATTATATTACCTCACATTGTCACCATTTGAGAATAGTACAAGTTCCAAATTAACGAAATCAGAATATGTCACTGTTTTCGTCTCTTTTGTGTACAGGTATCTCTCTGACAGTCCTATTTCCTTTCTCCTCTTAACTTCATCCATGTGANCAAAAAAAAACGATTATAAGTAATATTTATACAAGTAATATTTTATACAAAATCAATAAATATTATATTACCTCACATTGTCACCATTTGAGAATAGTACAAGTTCCAAATTAACGAAATCAGAATATGTCACTGTTTTCGTCTCTTTTGTGTACAGGTATCTCTCTGACAGTCCTATTTCCTTTCTCCTCTTAACTTCATCCATGTGATTAGTCAACCATTCCTTACGTTGATCTGCACCTTTCTTTGAAAATGCAAGTTCAATATGGTGATCATCAGTTGGACCACTATACTTGAATCGAATTCGGTGCCTATCCATATTTTGGAAATATTCTTTAGCCTCCTTTGATGTGGAGGTACCCAAACCTTTGTAGTATTTTATATTATATGTGTGATGGTTTTCTGTTTCTTTTTTCCATTCTTCAAACTCTGGTAAAGAATAGAAAGATATTTCTTTGTCTTTTTTTGTAGCTTTGACAATAGGTGTAATGAATTCTTCTAAAAATGGCAATTTCAATAGCTCAGGCCAATTATGATGTATAAAATTGATAATCAGACCCTTAATATGCGATCCATCTTGATCCTGATCAGCCATGATCATTACTTTACCATAACGTAATGTTTTCAAATCATCAACTGAGTTATATTTTTTCTTGTACTGTAATCCAAGAATTTTAATCAAATTATTGATTTCAACATTTTCTAGAACTTGCTTGTGGGACGCATCTCGCACATTTAAAGGTTTACCCTTTAATGGAAACACTCCGTAATGATCTCTACCTACAACACTGAGTCCTGATACAGCCAATGTTTTAGCCGAGTCTCCCTCAGTCAAAATCAATGTACAGAGATGTGCATTCTTTGTGCCTGCATCATTAGCATCTTCCAATTTCGGTATGCCCTTCAATTTACTCTGTTTCTTTCCAGATGCCTTAACTAATTGATCTTGAGCCTTAAATTTCGCCCAAGTCAGAACAGATTCCACCAAACCACATTTGGTAACTGCTGTGATGAACTTTTCAGACAAATTACACTTTGACCCAAAGCTTTTAGCTTGGAGTGTCATGTTCTCTTTAGTTTGTGAATCAAAGGTAGGGTTTACAATCAGGCAGTTGACAAATAACCACATGTGAGTTTTAACTTGGTATGGCTTAATATTAACACCACCTTTATTCTTCTTTTTAAGTACTTCTAAAACATTCTTGACCACACTGTCAGCTACTGTATCAACATGTTTACCACCTTTTGTGGTTGCAATAGAGTTAACAAAAGAAACTTGTTGAAATCCCATGTCAGATATTGTAAGAGCGACCTCCCAGCGGTCACTCACTTTCTCATAAACAACTTTCAATGGTTGGCCATTTTCGTCCTCTTTTCCTTTAATGTATAAATCTACATAGTCCTTAAATTTATTAATTTTTAGTCTTTCACCATTTAAATAAACCTTTACACCTTGCGATGAGGCTGCTACGTCATATGCTCGTCTTGACATTAGTAACACAATGTCGTCTTCCAATTTTTCCATTTTAAATTTAGCCAAATCTGGACTAAACACTATTTTAGTAAAGTCATCGTCTTTCCCAGAATCTTTAATCTTAGGTTCAGAAGCCTTAGTCATATTGGAACCCCATGTCTGTTTAAAGTGTTTCTTGTACTGNACACCTTGCGATGAGGCTGCTACGTCATATGCTCGTCTTGACATTAGTAACACAATGTCGTCTTCCAATTTTTCCATTTTAAATTTAGCCAAATCTGGACTAAACACTATTTTAGTAAAGTCATCGTCTTTCCCAGAATCTTTAATCTTAGGTTCAGAAGCCTTAGTCATATTGGAACCCCATGTCTGTTTAAAGTGTTTCTTGTACTGTTTTGAAGCAGTTTCCACTGTGAATTTAGTTGAGAAAATATTACAGAGTTTTGCACCATAACCATTCCTACCACCTGTGACTTTTTCCTCTTCATCATTATAATTGGACGAAGTCAACAAATGCCCAAAGATCATAGTCGGCACATACATCTTCTCATCTTTATGCATTACTACAGGGATACCACAACCATTATTGTAGACGGATATTGTGTTTGTTTCTTGATTTATGTCAATTTTAATGACATCCATTTTGGGGTCTCTCTGCTTATTGTCAGCCGCATTAACCAAGATTTCATCATAAATTTTGTACAAACCTGGAAAAGAGGCAATCTATGCAGTTTACTCTCTGATTAATTGAAGATTTATTTTAAACTAAACAATATATAGTTTTTTATGTTTATTACCTGGCACAAAAGTCAACTCTTTTTGCATCATACACTCCTTCACCTTGTCATAAACCCACATAGTCTCGGTGGCTCTTTCCACTGAACCAATATAGGTGTCAGGACGTAGGAGGATGTGCTCTAACTGTGATTTCTTCTGGTATATCTTTTCAATGGCACCCTTCTGACCTTTAGCGGGTGCAGGCTCCCCAGTGCCATTCTGCTTTGGGCTGCTCATTTTATTAAACATTGACTGAAAGGTTAAAGATATATTTCTATGGGTACAGTTGTAAAAATAATAATCATTAAACTGTCTTATAATGAATATTTTTAACTAGATTTATTAATTTATAAATATTGGTTTAGGATGTTGTTACAATTAACTCAGAAAGAAATTAATTTGAACCATTTTTTGAAATTAGCAATAAATTTTATTACTTTGGTAGTGGTGTTGTTGAAAAAAATGCTTGAAAAGTACAGAATTTTTCCAAGACTTTTTTGTTCCAAGTTTTTGAAATTCATAATACCAATGCTTGATTTTAATAAAAAAATATTAATTATACAAATAATATGTTAAGCAAAAAAATAAAAGAAATCAGTTAACAAACAGTGAAATATGTTTAGTCTATTTAATTGCTTTGTCTTTGCCTTTTATTTATGGATATTCATTATTTAAAAAAATATCTATATATATAAAAATAAATTGCTGTTCGTTAGTCTCGCTAAAACTCAAGAACGGTTGGACAGATTTGGCTAATTTTGGTCTTAAATTATTTGTGGAAGTCCAGAGAAGGTTTAAAAGGCAGATAAATACGAAAATGCTCAGAATTAAATAGGAAATAACAATTTCGTTTTTGCTTTAATGTGTCCCCCTTCGGACGGATTCCTTTTGTTTGTTTTAAGTTTATTTTATATACATAATTATTATTATTTTATATACATATAATATACAAAAGTTTAGGTCTTTTATTTATCGATTGAAGCACTACGAAGTCTTTGGGGGGAGCTAGTATTTATTTAAAAATAACCTTATTAAAATTAACAAAAAATTCTGTGATTATTTATGTATTTTTCATGAAAATAAAAGTACAGTTGCATTTGAATAAAATCATTTAATTTTGGTTACATGCTTAAAATTGGAACAGTGGAGTTGATTTCATTCAGAGTTGCTGAAATCTTACGATATTTCCAAATTAAGAATTGATATCATAAGGTGTGAAGGTATGTTAGAAGGTGAAAGATACCGGATGTATCGGAATTTCGTAAAAATTATAAGATTTTCCGGAAGTTTTACAATTGTTTTTATAAAGAACTTGATTTTAAAATAAATGTTCATAAAATACGTATATTCATAGAGTAGCTGCAACTAAATTTTGATTTTATTTTAATTTTAGATGGTCTGGTTATAAAAGAGTATACGATAACAGTACAAACCGTTTTTTATTGCAGACTATAATTTTATAAGACAAAATTAAAAAAAGGAATACATACATAACTTGACCGTTAACAATAAAATGCCGCCAAATGTGTGCACATTTACCTTTATATCAGCCATCTTGTCAGTCGTGCTAATAAAACGTTTGCGATCAACGCAACTCACTATTTGTCTCAATAATAAGCCAATACATGGATTCAGTTTGTTAACTTTGGAAAAACAACATTTTTACGAATTGTAATGGTAAAAACACGACCTTATCGAAACAACGAGACGCCAAATTTGACATAGACACTTTTTAGTTTGTTTTTCTATATTCTTATCATAGATAATTCATCTTAAGTCGGTATGATGTTTCCTATAAAGACGATACCTACTTAAAAGTACTTTCCTACCTTTGTCTTTTGACCACAAACTACTCAGAGTCTTTGACTTAGCTTGTTGTTGAATTTAGTTCAAAGAATAAGAACATCTAAATACATAGTTTCGGTTGCTTTAGTAGTTTTAGTAGTTTAGAACATACTTTTAGTTTAGTGGCATAGGTTTAGTTGCTCTTTCTTCAAACTTATTTTCCAACACTCTGTAACATTAAATAGTTTATTAAAAACATCACGCCATTTGCGATCGACGCTATTTGACGAGTAAATTCTAACTCTGCTCTAACTTACAAGTTTACAACCCAAGAGCGAATTTTAGAACAGGTTTAAACCAATTCGTTACCTGATTTGAACATTTTATTAAGGTATTTCTAGAGCTGAAGGAAGTAATAAATTTTTCTCCACAACTACTAAGAGATACAAATAAAAACGCTTTATACTACATAAACTATAAAAGTAACATAAGAAACAAATTTCAAGTAACTGCCAAATTTTTGAAAAACATTTTGAATTAGTGAGACCTTAATGTATGAAGCTATTTTAACTATTTATACTGATTAGTTTGTCTTATTTGGCTTAATAACCGTAGTATTTTTTGTAATCAATCATTAAAATCATTCGCTTCTCAGGTTCTTTCAAAAAATTCATTGAACTCTTGGTGAGCTTTCATCATTTTACTAAGAGATTATTTCATATAATCAATTTCAATTTCAAAGTTGTTTTATTTCACCTCATTTACTTCATTACATTTCATTCAGTTTAATTCCAAACTGAATTTCAGTTCGTTACGCTGCATTTCACTTTTCCAACGACATAAAGACATCTCTTCACCTTTTTACTTCGAAAGTTAGACTCTATATTACGATTCCTTCGCCTTTATTGTGTTACTGAGTCTTGAGTGAAAATTGGACTGTCAAAACAAAAATAGGTTATGTTGTTACTATTTTAGTTCTAGTCACAGAAAGGTTTTAAAAGTAATAATTATATAATGTCAATCATATCATACGCATCGACAATAGTTAAAAGAGTTTCAGCTCTACGGTATCCATTGAAATGTAAAGAATGTATAAATAATGTTAATAAAGTTTCATTTAGTTCGAGTTCGGTCACAGCACGAACTATTCACGATGTCAACACAAACGTTGCCAAGGATGTAATCCTTTTTAAATACGAAAATCCTTCTTTTTATAAGTATATGAACATATTCGCTGGAGTTCAATATGCATTTTGGATGTATTTAGGTATATTCGCGTTTTCAACCTTAAAAGATGCACCCGTAGACAAATCGAAGATAACAGAAGACACTCCATGGTATAGAAAAATAAATTTGGGAGAAAATAAATACAAAAATACTCTTGGCACCTTGGCTGTGATTATTGGTAAGTTGTTCAAATGTAACAAGAAAAACATCTTACAAAGTAACTTACGTTTTAAACGTTTTTTTAGAATAAAAAGTCATTTTTGGGCAACAAAACACTTTTCGCAAATTAAAGGACTTGAACTTTAACCTCAGCGGCTAGAATAAATCTAATATTATAAAGCGGAGTGAAGCTAAATGAAAGGGCCATAAAAGCATTAAAAAAATGAGCCATTTAGACATTTACATACTTTTTTTTAATACTTTTGTTGCTTAGATGGGTAGATGAGCTCACAGCCCACTTAGTGTTAAGTGATCACTGGAGCCCATAGACATCTACAGCGTAAATGTGCCACCCACCTTGAGATATAAGTTCTAAGGTCTCAGGTAGTCTTAGATAGTTTTACAATGGCTGCCCCACCCTTCAAACCGAAACGCATTACTGCTTCATGGCAGAAACAGGCATGGTGGTAGTACTTACCCGTGGAGACTCACAAGAGCCTTTACCACCAGTAAACTCACCAGTAAATTTAACTCAACAAAACACAGATGTGAGACATATTTATTGAATGCAAGTATCATGTAAATTTTGATGCTTACAGTTATCAAACCCAATATAATAACTAGCTAATTTTAAAATAATTTAGTAGTATTCTTTAATGGTTAAACCTGTACTACAGGGGAATATACCTTGCTCTCTGACATCTACTGTCTCACTGCAACATCCTTTTTTTTTCACTGCAGCAGTTTTTCCCCAAACAAATACGCTAGTGGTTATGAGAGGTCCATAGATACAAACTCGAAACTTATGGAAATTCAACAAATGCCAACAATTCTATAAATATTTGTACAACATTATGCATTGTTTTATTTCATGGCAATGAACTTTGAAGTAATTTTTTTGTTTAATGACAATACAGTCTACTATTGAATAGGGAATAAGGATGTCCCCTCAAAATGTTTATTCTCTTAGCTTTAGAATGCCTTTATTCTANCCATAGATACAAACTCGAAACTTATGGAAATTCAACAAATGCCAACAATTCTATAAATATTTGTACAACATTATGCATTGTTTTATTTCATGGCAATGAACTTTGAAGTAATTTTTTTGTTTAATGACAATACAGTCTACTATTGAATAGGGAATAAGGATGTCCCCTCAAAATGTTTATTCTCTTAGCTTTAGAATGCCTTTATTCTATTTTGGTATAGTTTTTCATATATGACTTTAAATGTACAAAATTAATTAATAGCCTTTTTTGAAAGAACTTGCCTTAAGTTGAATATTATAATGCTGCAGGGGCAGGATCCTTAACAATGATATGGATGTACACCCTTCGTTCCGTGAGATATTTAGTTCTCCACAAAGGAGGCAAGCATGTTTCATTGGTCACTTACGCTCCATTTGGTCGCAATCGATCCATGAAAGTTCCCATTGAAGATATTTGCTGTCAGGAAAGAAGGACAGTGGCAAAAGTACAGCTACCTCTCAAAGTGAGAAATAGAATGATGCATTATATGCTGGATATGAGGGGAGAGTTTAAAAACCCTTTGCTGTTTGATTGTACCGCAGGCTTACTCAGGAAATGGGGGAAAAGTTAGAGAAGATCATGTGATAATAGAATAAATTTCAGCATCTGACTTTTGGTACATTTGAAGATTCACTTAATCAGGTTTATTGTATCACTTGTAAACTAATAAAAATATAATTTACATTATATTTTGTTTTTTTTTGTTCTTGAGCTATTAAGATAATTTCAAATGTTATATATATATATATATTAATTATAAACAAAACCAAATAATATGTGTTTCAGAAAAATCTTTATTAAATTATAATTACAGTAACAGAGAAATCAGTTTGTCTCAAGTCTCAACACAATTATTAATATTAACAAAAATAAAACGTATATACAAAATCTTGACTTAAACAGAGTTGGCGCTAATGTTAACATGTGTTCTTACTTTGCAAAATAATGCATAATCAAAATTGACCTGTGAACATTATTTATTTAAGGTACATTTGCGCCCCAAGCTCTACACAAAAAAGTTAGTCTTTTGACATTAGTGATTCTCCAATCAACTTACATGAGAAAAAAATTTAACAAGACATTATTCACTTCAATGCTTGGACTATTACCAACTAGTTTTGTTTTAATCATATTAAACTTTGTTGTTTCTTGTGTATATTTGTGTGTTCTTGTGGCATTTATAGTCTAAATTTCTTAAATTGCCAAGAGATATATTTTCCTTTAAAGAATGTTTATTGTGAAACCTGTTTTAATGTAAGTTGGGCTTCCATGGGAAACAAAATTAAGTGCAAACTTAGTGAAACATTATATGTTTCTCACTTTTTTGAAGGGATTTTGGCAGTATTTTATTTCACTAATTCATATTTGAAATAATTTGATGATGGTAATGACAAATAGACAAAGAATACGTTGTTATTTTTCGTCAAGCATTGAAATGAATGAACATCAACTTACGCCTATCTTACACATTAACATTTAAGTCTACAAATGCTTTACCTAGCTTGTCACATCAAGCCAAACAGGATCAATGGTAAGTTTATTTCAATGTGGAGATCCGAAATAAAACCAATACCTCTAAACTACATAATTAAAAAACATTTACGAATAGATTCACCGATTCAAGGGTTCATTTAACATCAATCCTTGAATATAACATTTGAAAGACGTTGACGATGTTCAAATATTTTCAAGCGAATGTACCTACCTAAAAAAGCACAGCTAAGAATACGAGAGACTCGCACGCTCACACCGCTGATCGTGTATTGTAATATACCGTAAAAACTTTATTCTTCAATATTAACAGAAACCGTGAATATGGAAAACCGCCTTTACAAAGAATATTCGGTTGGATACATATTGGAATTCTTTTTATCAAAGTGTATGTATCGATTAAATCCGCGAATAAAGATAGCTTAACCGCGAACATAGGAATTGGCTCGTATTTTTTTTATCCGTGAATAGTGGACATTGCGAATGAAGGAAGCGCGAATAAGGTGCTTTCACTTTAGTAATTTTGGATGAAATTTCTAGTTTTCTAGTGGCAGTATCTAGATTGTCGTGTCTATGGATGTGAGCTCGTCGATCCGAGTGACACAGCAGTAAAAAAAAGTTGTGTTATTGATTTTTTTTAAACAGACTAGACATACACGTGCAATGCATACAGAAAACGGTTAAGTGATGTAAAATCGGTACTCATTGATGAATTCACGCAGAGCAAGAAATAGGTAATAGAATTGGTAACAAGTCTAGTACGAAATCACAAACAGACAATTCTATTTTCTTTAATAAATACAATTTTGCACACTTTTTTTACCTTTCAATGAAAGTGCTAAATAAAATATACATAAGAAATCGCAGGCGTGAAATTCAACAATACAGTCTTGATTGAAAAGGTTACGATTATGTATAATAAAGCAAGTATATATATTGCGAGCCTATTTTGAAAAAACGCATTCAAATAACTTTTAAAACGATGAAGCTTTTAAAATTTCTGTGTCGGATATTTTTATGAGCATGGTGCGTACGTAGTGAGACATCCCGCCATCAGATTTGCACGTCAACACTTGGCAGTGATATCATGAACCATTTCGTTAGTTTTTTTGTCATTTATAAATTAAGCCCGCACCACCGGATCTAAACTATCAAACTTCTAAATTTTCAGAAATTTCGTTAATGTAGCTTTTTGATAAAAACAATCAGAATAATATATGGGGATCCCTATTTATAGTAATAACATTTTCATTGTATAAAATATCACATCTCTGTACATAATGTCACATAAAAATTGAAAACTGCTTAATTTAATTTCAACACATTTAAGCGGTCACACATTTTTTAAAACAAATAAAGGTCATTGGAAAGTTAAAGCGAATTTAAAAAAGTTGCCATTTTCATAAATCATAAAACAAATTATTAATTAAAAACACGAGTTAAAACACCATCGATCCTCAACAATAAAATTAAGTACAATATTAAATTCTTATTTACAATTAAAATCATAAATATTTAATAAGACTACTTTAATATTAATAAATTATGTTTTATTTTCAGGCTTTCACTATAGATTCATTCTCTCATAAATACATGAGGTCACATATCGCCCTGGATATAAAATACCGCGTAATATTTAACAATAGGTTACTTCGTGCAAAAAACAAACGACGTGACATTTGAAAAAATCTTGACATTTGTAGTCTGTAAAATTAAAATGCGTTTGCCGTTTTGAACGTGAAAAAAATTTTTTTTATACTTTCTTATTAATCTGAGTGTTGCTATCAAGGGCGATATGTTAAATATTATTAAATAAAGTGCTGTTCCACACTGCATTGCAGTTACGTCTTAATGTTCACACACTTATAGGAGTATGTCACGATCGTTATCGAAGCCTAAACAATAATTAATCTTTCAATTACACGAAGCTATCGATAGAAACTAGTTTGTGTTTAAATAAAAATGTAAATTTATATTTCATAAAACTGCAATGTCAAAACATTCCTCCGCATTTTAATTGAATTTAAAATCTAATTAGCACATTGCGTTTACCAGGAGTTCGTTTTTTAAATAAATTTAATTGAATGATATTTTTTAATTCTGCTCTGCTATACATCTCAGCACTATCACAATCATCGTTTTCGCCAATGGTTCCAAATACATCATACAATATCTTATTTCTTCAACTATGTATTATTATTATATCATTGAACGAAACATCTTGTCTATGTTCACAAAAAATACAGTTAATTTTAGATTATATAATTCTGTATCTCTTTAGAAAAATATATTAAGTATACATTGGATTATTTCGTGTCAACTCTCTTATGAACTACGGATTAGAATCACATTTCGTAAATTTTGTATTCAATTATTTTTAATGTTAGAAATCAAGCCATTAATTTTGATAAAACAAACTTATCGCCACATCACACAGTTCTATCGAGAGTCAACTTCATAAGTTGCCATCGTGCCTTTCATTTTTACAAACAAAAACGATTCTAAAAATGTTTTATTCAAAAAAGTAAGTACATTTGTTTTGATTTTGACAGTCGCGTTAGCATATTCATAAGTTTAAAAAACAGTATTATGTACATAAGTCACTTAAACATAAATGTTAACAATATATTTTTAATGACGTTTTCTTTTTTTTATCGTACATCAATGAGTTTGGGGAAATAAGTCGCTATTTTATCTCAGAACGAAAGATCAACGGTCGTTTGCCAAAATTCAAAATGGTTGCTATTACATACGTCATTCTGGCATTTGCTGTCAATTTTCAAACGATAATGAGCGATTTCGAACAACGAACAATTTTTTTGGAGTTTACTCCTTTAGAATCGATTTACATATATAGGCCCGGGGTATGAAAATTATGGGGACCAAAATCGTACTAGCATGTCACACGAAATGCGTTATGCGCCTGATTGCGCATGTCACACGAAATGCGTATCGCAGGTGACGCCGGGCTGCTGCGCCGGCAGTCCGCCACAAAGCCTCGTACTGATCGCGCGTTTCTCTCATTATTGTATTTTCATATATTTGTTAGTCGTTTGTTTTGTGTCTCGTTAATTTGTTAATAATCTGTAGTGTATCGTGTTGTCGTAATATAGAACTATTTCTCGTATTGTTTCGTTTAATTTTTTATATCCAGTAAACTCCAGTCGTGCGTCGGAGCGGACACACACACTTTTTTTTTTACAAGCACTATGTATATACGTATTGTCAAATCAACATGTGGAATTATTTTTCTCGCACACAACGTCATATGGCTATACAAAACGAAATCTGTACGGAATGTGCGGCCCATTGTGGTAGCCGAGACGATTATCGTTTATCATACCCGTTCGACATAGATAAAAATGGATATAGGTTTACTAACTAAAATTTGCTGGTTATAGGTATAGCACGCCCGTAATTACCACCGTCCAGCTAATTTCTGCCGTGAACAGTCACGTGTTCCTGTTCGAAGGCCGAGAGCATCATACGATACAATCGAGACTGGTGGTGTTCAGGTCATGATTGATGTCTATGAGCTCCGGTAACCATTTAACAACATATATTATAGGTCATGAGCTCCATTCGCCCATCTATACAATAGAAATAAAAAGCTTAGCTATCAACTTTGATACTTAATGTTATACTATAAGATCGCCAGAGTCCGTTGACCCCGGCTTCAGCAGATTGTTTTTGTTACATTGCGTGCTGTGTCGAAAGTTTTAGTATTATCAAGGTCATCGCGGTAGGAACCACAAGCACTACATTTTGTTCATCTTTAGGAACAGATCTCAGTCCATCAGTCCAATCTGAAGTCTTGGAACCGTATGGTTCGTTTGCGCCATTAAATATTACAACTCTAAATGCAATTACCTCTCTCTCTCTATTTCTCTCAGAGTTTTGGTTCTAGGTCGAGAAGCTAAAAAAGGCGATGCCATTTACAAATATACGAATACGACTTTTTTTTTCATACAAGCATCGATCATTAGGCCCCGTATATTTCTTTGTTTAAATACATTTGAAGCTACACATTTTGTACTGTATGAGTTAGTTATTTTTGTATATATATATATATATATCTCGATTTCATCTAATGCTCTGAGCCCTGTTGAGTTCCGTCCAACAAAGCTATAATTAAGGGGAAGCGAAAATCACAATGTATAACCAAGTAACATTCCTTGAACATTTCAACTTGACATATCCTAAATTACTAAGTTATAACATTTTCGTTCATCACATATATATATTTATTTGTTTTAATTTCTACATTTATAATATCGTCCACAAAATATTTTTTTATCACATTTACGTACAAGTTCTTCGGTCAACACGTTACACGATAAATCGTCTCAACGACGAGCAGGCCCGAGTCTTGCCAACACAAAAAACTAGCAGTGTTGCCAACACGAAGAAACGTTTTTCGACGATTGACACGATACATCGTATTTGACTGACAAACTGTGCAGAGTAAGTCGCTGGCCAGTACCGGTGTACGTTGATACGCGTGCGTCACCGTCTAGTACCTTGGTGGGTGTCAGTCGCTCAGATATCGATCCCGGGACCTCTCGTGGGTGATCTCGTCATCGTCGTCCCTCCCGGGACTGATGCTATCGACCTCGTCTACCTCTTCAAGATTCTTCGTGCTTGGATTGCACAGCCTTGAAACGTTAAAAGATGCGTTATCAGTCAACCAATTCCATTCCTTAAACATCAGTTTTAATAAGTGGAGTTAATGTTTAAAAGAAACCAATTCTGGTTTGAATTTAACAGTTATGGCAGTTTATACTTCGACATCGTATCTCAAGTATAACATTCGAAAATCACACTATCTCAAACAATGAAATCTCGAAAATGATGCCATGTTTCTATGTGGGTAGTCTAAAAATGACATTGTGATATTATTATATTGTAATTACTGTTTAAACGGCCTACGAAACACATTTGCACAAACGAAAACGGTCAAAAGAGCAAGGTTGTGTATCCGCCATTTAACATATTTCGTTTCAATAACATCTATAGGCATCGGCAACTAGACACGAAGACAAAAGATCTGATACCTGAATACGAAATATAAAGACGTATTAGAAAAATAGGTGAACTCTTTCTTCAGAGGTTGGAGTTTACTATGATTGAATCACCAACTGTGAATGTACAGGAATGTATTTAGATGCAGTTAATATTACCTGCACTTGCAGCACACGATACAGGGCGCCGCGAGCAGCAACAGCGGACTGGCGACCAACAGCAGCAAACCGAAGCCAGCAAATATACCGACAACCTGAAATTAGTAACATTCCCAAATCATTCTCTAACTACCCGAAATATGCAGTACGAATGCGCGGTTATTGCTCCCGAGTTTACTAAGCTTTACATTGCGGGTTTTAAAGCAAATGAATATTATCCTTCAATTTCTTTTAAGGGTCTAATTGCCAATATTTCTGGTTTGAAAGACGCTCTCTTATTGGAGGCATCGCGTTTGTCCGTTACAAGCTTAACCAGTCTCAATAATGGACGACAGACAATAGAAATAAATAGTTTTTAAAGTGTTCGGAATCAAATAATTGTTTGACTTTTGCTAGGGTTTTTTTAAATATGATAAAATCAATTTTTAAGCCTAAATATTAAAAATCTCAATTCGTTCATCAAATATTTTGGTGACGAAGGGAAAGCTTTAAACTTACTTGAGCACGGTGCCACAGTACAGAAGCTCGCGAGTGTCCAAGTTTGTTTTTGCACGGTCCCTTGTCATAGTGTCGTAGAAGGAAATCGTCCTGTAATAAAATAGATAATTTCTTACTAGCATCCTTTTTTTACTAGCGTCAATCGTTATCGTTACACGTAGTGAGTCTAAAGCATGAGAAGCACGTATTCAGGTTGTTATTTCTATCGGCTCCAGTAACACCTCGACAGAAACTAGGCCGTCTGTTCAATTATAGATAAAATAACAATGTACAATGAAAATAATTAAAAACGAGCTAAACCACATGACAGTCGTCGTCTAGTTTCTCCTTAGGTTCACGATTATGAATCTACTAAATGGCATTACAAGCTTGGCTTGCTAAATTAATAGTGGTTTCAACTTATTTTAAGGGAAGAGAATGTATCCAATTCGGCGTCGAAAAAAATTACCTTACAATCTGAGAGTCAACGTAAAACTTTTTTTTTTAATCTTTATTTGAGTAAAGAAACCATACGTTTTGTTAGTAAGTATTGCTTATAATCTATGTTAGTAACTTAGGTATTATAAAATCCTAAAACATCACTAGCTGATTATTTATTACATTTTTTTTTCTCAAATGCCTGCTGCAAAAGCTGTTTATTAATAAGCGGTCCCTCGATTTTTTTTGCTTGCGATTATACGGAATGTCATCCTTAATTTTCTTTGAGATGCACACTGCAATTATTTTTATGCACCCAATACGTTCGATTTTATTCACACCGACTTTCAAGACGCAAAAACGACATTGTGTTATCAAAAACGAAATCCGGGAAGTTAATATATTTGCGTTATAACTACAATCCTGTCCGTTTGTCTCACAATACGCGTACCGAACATATAACGGCACAACTTTTCGGTATTATTACAAGAAAATTTAATTCTTGCATTTTAATCAAATTAATTCTCTTTTAATGTACCTAAAATTCTAGACAACGGTGAGCGCTAGGAGCGTATCATCTAGTTTATTTTTTATAAATATTGTTGAAGACCGAAAACCGGTCCTGACAATAAAACGTGCTTTAGAAAGCGTTACACTTCTGCGAGCGAAAGTGTAGCTTTTATGTTAATTACTAAAGAGTGTTCACGGAAACCGTAATGTTTTGGAGTTCGCTTAATGATACTAGATCCTAATTATCCTTCACTCATATTTATAGAAACAGGAGTTGGTGAAGAATCTCAATTATGTTAAATAACGCTTATCGCGGATTGTTTACGAAAAGCGCTAATGGCGTAGAAGATGGTAGCACCTCCTCATACGGCATAGCGGCATCGATACGAGTACGCCTGCTTATCACGCCAAGAACGCTTCAAAGCTTCAAAAATAGCTGTTACATACATTTAGATAAACTACAAAAAGGTTTTATTCCTTAAAAATGAGACGCGAATGATTTTATCATCGACTAACCTATTTACGACTAATTTCGACTTTTTAGACATTTCGCGGGTACCATATTTATTACAGATTTTTTTGCCTGCCTATTGCTATTAACCTTGTGGGGTTATACAAGCTGCACCAAACATGTAGCTAAGCTCACGGGGCTCAGCCTTGGAGGCTTTGTTCGCATCTGCCCTAACAAGGGCAGTGCTTTATTAAATCTACCATCGGATCAGAATCGCGACCTACTGACAAGATCCGTCGAGAAACTGAATAAGCTGTGTTTGTGGGTTAGTTTTCACGGCGAACACTTCGTCGCATTCAACGGATTCGACGAGAACGTGAGAAAAAATCACCGATAGTGTACCGAGAGGATCCGAAATGACGTGTTTGGGGCAACGGCGACTGTTTACCGTTTGATCGCCTGGATCTCGGACATGGCCGGCGGCCATGCTAAGATGGTCAGCCTGTCTTTATTAAACGATATGTATCCTTCATCATGGAAATCAAAATATTCCATATCAGATAAATGTTTACTTAGAAAAACTGATATCCACAGGTAGGATTTGAACATTTGTGTATTTCCCATGACTCCTCCATACTACTAGGTAGGATTTGAACTTTTGTGTATTTCCCATGACTCCATACACTTACAGCGGGAGGACGTAGCTTCCCTTCCAACGACCAAGAGTGACTGGAGTGGGATGTGGTAGTGGCAATTTCGGACTAGCCATTGGTTCGCCTAGGGGTTCCGTAAGTGCGCGTATGTGATATTAAAAAAAGGAACATAAATTCAAATCAGAACTATGCACCATTTCCAGAAACAATAAGGGTCATTCCCAAAAACCTTTGCAGGCCAGTAGCGGTAGAAAAGAAATCGATAGTACGTGTTTGTGAAAAGTGTTTTTTTTTGTTTTTTTTTTTTGGAATACTTAAAAATAAAAATACATAAAGTAATAATTGCTTTTAAAGCCTTACGAGGCGAGCGTGAAACACAAAGGGTCATTGTGTAGCCTGACGCGTTGGCACAGTCCAAATACATAAACGTAAACATAGAACAAATTTCAAAATATTTTAGATTTCTGAGATATTATTGCGGATACAGCAATCAAAATCAAATAAGTAAAGGCTGAATGCAGAGGCCAAAGAGCTACTTAGTCAAGAAGCATGACATTATAGATTGTTACCTTACTATCTGAGGCAGAATTCAGGAATTCTTTACTTGAAAAAAATCGATAAAAAAATGTTTGACTCTACACTTAGTCTAATGTAACCTAATGAATTATCTAGAATCTAAACTTTTTTGTCATAGAACAGACATCAACAGACGATAGGGGGCCTGCAAGCAACTTCAACATTTAGGTGCTAGGAATTCTCCAGTAATAATATTTATTATTTATTACATAACCCTATCCATCATTTATATTGCATGTCTGTCCCCTATATGTTTATACCTAAAAATATTAATAGTCTCTCTTCGCATGCTGATATAACGGCACCTCTTTCTGATTTAACAGTATGTCAAAATGTCATTGAACATTGTGAATTTCTTTTAATTGGCATACTGCGGTATGAACTGTGGCGCCTCGGCAGCACCGTAATGAAACGGGCCGCACGTTAGTAACGGTGGAGGTTCAAGGAAAGCGCAGGTTTCCCGCCGGCTAATTACAAAACGCCACGGCCCCGGCACGGTTTCGTTCACGGGAAAAACATGTAAGAAAGCTCGCGGTTTGGTCTGCTTTAAAAATTTGTTTTTCAGTTGAGACATTAGGTTACATAAAGAGAGAGAGAGAGAGAGAGAGAGAGAGCCGAAGATCGGGCAAAGCTCGGGAGGAGTTACGGTTTAGTTACGGTTGCTTAGATTTGTGGACGAGCTCATAGCCCACCTGGTGTTAAGTGGTTACTGGAGCCCATAGACATCTACAACGTAAATGCCGCGACTCACCGTGAGATATGAGTTGTAAGGTCTCAGATAGTTACAACGGCTGCGCCACCCTTCACACCGAAACGCATTTCTGCTTCACGGCAGAAATAAGCGGGGTGGTGGTACCTACTCGTCCTACTGCCAGTAAAAAAAAATCCGTGTGCTTATACTCACATCGAGGGAAGCGAGGCAGTACCAGCAGAATACGTGCTTGCATCGTTTACACATCATCTGGGCGCATCCCTCGTCCTTCTCTATTGGCACCCTGCACATCGGGCAGAGCTTGATCAGCTCGGAGTCCGGTAGCAATGGGGCCCCGGCGCCGCCCATCGAAGACGAGGCCGCCGCCGCCTCGCAAGTCATCCCGCCGTGCCACTGTGAAAGGAAATTTATATTAGCAGGTTATTGAGAACTGAACTTTTTTATTTTTTGCTTAGGCTGGATGGACTAGCTCACGGCCCACCTGATGTTAAGTGGTTACCGGAGCCCATAGACATCTACAACGTAAATGCCGCCACACACCTTAAGATATGACTTCTAAGGTCTTAGTTTTAACAGTACAGCGGCTGCCCCACCCTTCAAACCGAAACGCATTACTGCTTCACGGCAGAGATAGGCGAGGGAGGGGTGTGGTGGTACCTACCCGTGGGGACTGTCTACCACCAGTAATTAATTTTGCGAGTTTCATTTTTATTACACGATGTTATTCATTAACCGTGGAAGTCAATCGTCAACATTTGTTAAGTACGTATTTCATTACAAAAATTGCCTGCCCGCCTGCGGGATTCTAACACCGGTGCATCGAAAGATATGAACGCACCGGACGTCTTATCCTTTAGGCCACGACGACTTCAACCGGTCTACTCAATACTAATAAAACGTGATTTATAAACGAATAAAAAATTTCGATGGGTGCTCCAAGCAATTGCTTATATGCCTACTTAAAAACCATTACCGTTACAAAAAAAAATAACGTACCAAACTCAGTCGTATGTGAAACGCACAAAGGTCAAAATTAACATACAATTGATTTTTTATTGTATTAAATTGAAATAAAAATTACTCAATACGCGGGTCGTGGTGGCAAACTTATCGGTTCAAGGTAGTCGAATTGTAGGTGAATTGCAGAATTGAAATAATTTCACCTTTATTACACGTTATGTTAATTTCGCAACCTGAATTGGTCGAATAGTTCTGGACCCTTTGAATAGGGCCTGGGTATCTTTTAATATCCCTCCGGCCAAGATAACACAAGCGAAAATCCTGATTGAATATGGAACATTGAATTTCCAACCTTAACTGCTTGAATATAGATATTTTTTATTGTAAACTACTGAGCTGACCCGGCAGACTCCGTAGTGCCTCAATCGATAAATAAAAGACCTAAACTTTTGTATAAAATAAACTTAAAACAAACAAAAGGAATCCGTCCGACGAAAATTGTTATTTTTATTTAATTGCGAGCGTTTTCATATTTATCTACCTTTTAAACCTTCTCTGGACTTTAAAAATAAAATAAAAATAAAAAGACCTAAATAAAAAAATAAATAAATAAAAGAAATAATAATAAAAGACCTAAACTTTTGTATAAAAAAACTAAAAACAAACAAAAGGAATTCGTCCGACGGGCGACACATCAAAGGAAAAACCAAAATGTTATTTTTATTTAATTCCGAGGATTTTCATATTTATCTACCTTTTAAACCTTCTCTGGAGTTCCAGCAATAATTGAAGACCAAAATTAGCCAAAACGGTCCAGCCGTTCTCGAGTTTTAGCGAGACTAACGAACAGCAATTAATTTTTATATATTGTAAGTAACGAAGGTACTAAGATAGGTACTATTACTACGATGGTAATTTTTAGGCGCTCAAAAATGCCACCCTACTTTTTTACCTAAGGACGTTACCTGTACTGTTTAAATAAATAAATAAAACCGGTGTCATAATAATATCATAGTCGCGAACAGGTATAATGTATGTATATCGTTTGGCTAATGTAAACGTAATCAAGATTAAGCTAAGTCATTTAAAGCGATTAACATTTTTAATTTAGGCAAGCACTTCACGGTCTTCGAGCGCGACCTTGTCGTGAATTCGTTTATTTATCGCTAATCGTATATTTTGCAGGATACCCGCGATCCCTATCCGCTAACGCGAACGACATAAGTACTAAAATTTTTAAATATAAAAGACATATCCAAGTTGGTTACTAAATAAAGGATAAATAAAGGCGGATAGAGTAAAGCGATGTAGATAAATTTTGCATCGACCTTCGCCTAATGAGACAAGGACAAAAGGAAGACAAAATAAAAAAGTAAATACCCAAAATAAAATTCTAACACGCAATTAAAAAAAAAAAAGAGTTGCGTTTTATGACCAATAGACGCCGGTACGATTTGCATAAATTAGTAATTTAGAACCGCTTAATAATCCACCTAATGAGGACGTTGTAAAAAGTGAGGGCAAGAAACACTATATTTATGACATCCTAGATTGAGATTTCACGGCGCACCATAAACAGATATTTGAATGACGTTGTGCTATAAACGGTTAATAAAAAAATTATAAATACTAGAGGTCCCGCAGTAGTCGAAATTCGACTATAATGAATTGGAATTGTAAGTTTGTATACTATTGTGATTGTATTTTATACTTCTATAATCACAAATTTCGCCAAGACTACATTTTAAAAAATATTAACAAAGACAAACAATATTTAATCTATTCACAACTTGACAACAGAAGTCAAGAACAAAAGTTTGACAATAAATAGTAGGTATGCATGCGTGTGTGCGTCAAATACATGGTATGTAGTGTGTGTAATGTTTTCTTTATTGATTTAATGTATCTTTTATGCATTATTTTAAAAAAATATTAGCATTGTGCACTTCTTCTCTATATTCTCTATAACTGTGGAAAATTTCATACTCCTCCGTTCGCGCGTTTTTCGTGAAAAGGGATACAAAGTTTTTGCTTCACGTATTAATTAATATATAGATAATCCATATAATCCAATGTATGTATTACACGTAGTACGTTTCACTACTATGCGTGCCTAAACCATTTATCGGACTGTTATGAAAATTAGTACAGTTGTTGTTGGCACCTCAGGGAAGGTTTATGTCATAGTACTATCAACTTAAAACTTAACAAGTTCCATTTGTTTTAAAGTCCTTACAATCAACGCCTAATGTCTGGCAGCGGTTAATTAGTCCGAATCAAATAAGCTTCCAGCGGCCTCGACGAAATAAACCTCTTCCAAACGCAATGCCGTGGTAGGACGCGGGAACCCACCATGTGTATTTTCTCACGAAAGCTTCATGAGGCCACAATGCCACGACCCTCAGCATTGAGGATTATCGACGTAAGGAGGAGGATAGATAGACGAACATACAGCCCGTCTGGTGATGGCAAATACTACCAAGGCGCTGATTGAGGACTCTCCTCGGAACCCATTTGAGTAATGCGTCGGGAAACACCATGATGGGATATTCATTTTAAAGTAAATGGGACGCATAATTTTTCGCAACGCACTGCGAATCAACACAACTTAAGTAGTGTCGATGAGTTCTGTTCGAGAATTTTCTGTATTTTATATTCATAAATGGTGTATGGTAGTTAAGCTTGTCTCGACTTCTAAAGTCTTCTTAGTGTCTGGCTGAGTGGTATCTCGGTTTTATGACTTTGGCGCGCGTTTCTGGCGACAGCTTGGTTATGCGTTGTATCGAAACATCTGGATGGTTAATCGACCAAAGAGTGATGAGAAACGCGTAAGCAATTAGACAAATATTTAGGTTTAAATGATTTTGTCAACTAAGGGAAAATGTTCCATACGACAGCGGTGACCAAAGCGTTCTTTGAGCCATGTGATGAGATACATACACATGTATGTTTAATTCTTAAGGATTCTCAGGTTCCGGCCAATAATCTACCACAAGTAGTATGTAAAGATCGGTACTCAAAATACATTAGATGAAATCTTATATTAACGAGCGCCGTCAGTTTCCCATTCTCCATGACAAGTCTGAGGTAATCAATGATATTCACCAAGGCCGCGACTGTGATATTACCAGGACGAAAACTGGATTAGAAAGGATTTAGAAGTCGATTATCGATTGTTATTTTATGTATAAACTAAACGCAATTGAATACAAAATTCAAAACCATGAAGTCACGCATTAGGGGCAATATGTTTTTTTTCAATTGTCCAAATAAATGAAACTAGAGGTGACCACTGCGGGTGGTCGAAATTCGACTATAATTAATTGTAATTGTAAGTTTGTATTATGATTGTAATTTATACTTCTATAATCACAAATTTCGCCAAGGCTACACTATAAAAAAATATTAATAAAGACAAACAATATTTAATCTATTCTCAATTTGACCACAGACGTCAAGAACAAAAGTTTGACAATAAATAGTATCCATGCGTGTGTGCGTCAAATACATGGTATGTAGTGTGTGTAATGTTTTCTTTATTGATTTAATGTATCTTTTATGCATTATTTGAAAAAAAAATAGCATTATGCACTTCTCTATATTCTGTATAAGTGTGAAAAATTTCATAGTCCTCCGTCCGCGCAATTTTTGTTAAAAGGGATACAAAGTTTTTGCTTCACGTATTAATAAATGAAATAAATTGAATGAGATAAATTTATAATAAAAAAACATCTATACGAAGAATGAGGTCATAGTTTTACCGGTGGTAGAACCTCTTTTGAGTCGATGTAGGTAGGTACCACCACCCTGCCTATTTCTGCCGTGAAGCCGTAATGTGTTTCGGTTTGAAGGGTGGGGCAGCCTTTGTAACTATACTTGAGACCTCAGAACTCATATCTCAAGGTGGGTGGCGCATTTACGTTGTAGATGTCTATGGGCTCCAGTAACCACTTAACACCAGATGGGCTGTGAGCTCGTTCACCCATCTAAGCAATATTTTTTTTAAAAAAAACAGTCCTCTAGGAAATCCAAGGGTTTAAAATAATAATAAGTATTCCTCTGCAATCCACCTTTGTACCTAATAATCCAACAATTTCTTGAATAACATCAGAAATACCATCAGGCCATCTACTTTATTTCATGTTTTATTAAAAAAGCTAAGGTATTTAAATAGAAAAGGGTTCTAAGTTAAAATAAAGAGGAGTGGAAACGGCGAAGATTAAACTGGGAATTGGGACCGGAGGGGCGGGTTTTAATAAATAAATTCTTACGAGGGATCCAACGTTATGGATGCCTGGAAACGAGAGTTATCTTTGGTTAAATACTGAAAAGGTGGTAAATAGGTCAGTCTATGTAGCGTTGTAATGAGGAGGGACAACGCAAATAGAACCGACATTTACACCTGGTCATTGAACATAGCTTGAAGATACGTTCAAGTGGGCATCGTGGTCTAGTCCGTCAACATTGTGTCGATGAACTGACCAAAGACAGCCAAGTAGACAGCTCAAAGCTTTAATAATAAAAGACTGTCGCTGTAATATTTATAAAATATAATTTCTGTTTTAAAATTACAATGCATTCTGTTCTTTAGTTACAGTATAACGGAGCGTGAACGAACAACGACCAAAAACAATCAAGGAAACTGCCTTTTGAAATAATGAACAACAAATCCACTGAAATCACTTAATTACTCGAGAATAATGTACGAAATTAAATTTAGCATGCTACGATGAACGCGAAACCAGACTTATTTCACGTTAAGAAACGCTGTTAAAGTTAAATAACCACCACAAAAGAGTCTCGAAGGTTGGCGTAAAATCAGTAAATTGCGTGAAATTCTAAATACTTTTTGAAAACTTACACAATGTGAGACCTATTTTGAATATGAAAGCGTTCCTTCGCCTTTTTTCAGGGCGCCTCAATGAAACCAGGCCGTATCTTGACCCTATGAACTAACACGATGCGCGGTTGTGTTGCGAAATGGCGCGCTATATTTTTTTTGGTACATCTTCTTTCAAGTGCCGTTTTTTGAGGTATTGTAAGCTTCCATATAAACATATATAAACCGGTTATTAGTTATTCTGTTACGAAGCAGTTAATGGAGCATCTTTTACAGTATTTTCTTAGGTATTCACGAGCCGTAGATATAAAACTATGTTCACAGGGTAAGGTAAGGTTTTTTTATTTTCATTTAATGTATTATTTTTGACGTTTCGTATGCTTTACAGTTTTCGTGGTCACCAACAATAAAATGATTCGTCGACATTTTAATATTGTACTATTCTAGAAAAACAGACGCGGGATTAAACCACAAAAGTACTTTTAACTATTAAGCTAAAGTATGCAAACCTCTTCCTCTTTTCTCTAGGGGCGGCTTAGCTATATACTTTTGTTTGACTCATCTATAATAGAAGTCTCCACTTGTCAATTACCTTCTCCATCCTAAATGTTACACACACTACATACCATGTATTTGACGCACACACGCATGCATACTATTTATTGTCACACTTTTGTTCTTGGCGTCTGTTGTCCAATTGAGAATAGATTAAATATTGTTTGTCTTTCTTAATATTTTTTATAGTGTAATCTTGGCGAAATTTGTGATTATAGAAGTATAAAATACAATCATAATAGTGTACAAACTTACAATTCCAATTAATTAATAGTTGAATTTCGACAACTGCGGGACCTCTAGTATTTTGCTCAAATACTTGGTTGCTTGAATATGGCGGTAATGCAAATACTTTAACAAATGAATATGATTCACTTAAGTGAGATTAAGTAATTTATTGCTTTAGGTCGGATGAACAGTGAAAGGCTTTTAGAAAATTCACACCGGAGGACCACAGTGATGACACATACAATACTATAAATGCAAAAATATAATAATATTATTATTTAAGTTCTTTGACGCAATTAATCAATATCTCGGCTTTAGACCTCTCACTGAAGGTTGCTGACGTCAACATGAGTGTAAAGTAGGTAGCGTTTGAATGGTTTCAAAGAATAGGGAAAATATGTAATATAAACTTTTGCGAAAAGCAAAGTAAGTAAAGTTTGATATACAAACATAATACATAATTTGCTTTACTATAAATAAATTTCTTGCAGTAAATAGGTGTATAACAAAGAGCAGGATTAAGCAGCATACCTATTCAAATATTCAAAAGGCCCTCTTTCGTTCTAAGCTGCTGACATGCTGAGTTATAACATCTAAGGTTTGTGAATATTTTATTCGCTATGGATTGCAGAGTACTTTAATGAATTTTTAAAGAACATCACGAGCTTTATATTGTAGTTTTATAAATGAATAGTTTATTTAATTTTGAAGAGTCGCAATATACACCATATTATAGATGTTGTGGTCTCAAGGTGGGATGTACGCTGGACTCATCATATGCTATATGACCTACCGAAATATGCCTTGTCCAGGGTTTACCACAATGACCAATCCTCGGCTGCCCGAATCCAGCACATTCCTGCAACGTCAGTTGTGGACTTCTGGCGCTAGTTTCTTTAAGCCTTGCGTGTTGTAGCGTTTTATGCGAAAAGGTTAAACATTCAAGAGGCTTAGATCGGACCCAAAGATAATTTCATACATACAAACATCTAAAATAAGTGAAAAAAAAGTAGAATCGAAAGTAAACGAGCAGACGAATTTCACAACATTTACATTTGAAGACACCAGAAGCAGGAAAGCTTGAGATAAATATGCCTTCAAACACAGAGAGACAAGGTTCAACTGTAATTATTTTTAACGCCCAGTTTAATTGGAATTTGTATAATAAATAAAAAACCTTAAGAAGCCTTAAGAAGTTTCACTACAAAAATGTTTGAATACAATTTACACACGTAGCTACGCCGCAAGTCCGGTCTCCAGTATAGGAATGGCGGTTTTTATTTATTTAGTTTTATTGTCGTAGTAGGCAGACGAGCGTACAGCCAATTTGATAGTGAGTGGTTACCATCGTCCATGGACTTCAGCAATGCTTGGGGCAGAGCCAAGCCGCTGCCTACCGTTAAGTAATCTCCACAAGCCTCGTTTGAAGAAGGACATGTCATAGCGCTCGGGGAACACCGTGGAGGGGAGTTCATTCCAAAGTCGGATGGTACGTGGCAAAAAAAGATATCTGAAAACGCACTGTGGATGAACGCAGGTGCTCCAGGTAGTATGGATGAACTCTATTCTGATGGCGGGCGGTGCGATCGTAAAAACGAGATGATGGGATCATCTCAAACAATTCGGTTATTTGCATTAGCCGATTTTTCTAGGTTCTATCGCGGCACGGAGCTTGGACGTTTATATGGACCCAGGATCAGCGACACCGACGGAGGAGTTATAACAATCGGTTCAACTCTCCAATTTCTTAGTCCAATACATGGACTAAGAAATAAGAAATTGGATGGTAATGAATGATAAGGCGTTTCAAACACCCAGCCAAAAAAAGAGACACGCTCTAAAATTTTCTAATTATTATTATTATTATGATTAATTAGTTGACTTTTGCGACGGGCAACCGGTTTCAACACATCAATCCTTCGTGCTATTAACAATGTAAACACACTGCCCAAAATGAGTACACACACAATAAGACAATATATACATAGTGTAAAGGACGTTATCTGAAAGCGGCCTCTATGGACGCAAGATGGACCACGAAAGACCAACGTGCAACAAATTGCTGTGCTCAACTTGATGTCGTGGTATCAAAAAAAGGCAACAGCCATAAATCAAGTCACTCTAAGCGTGCAAACAAAAAATATACAAAGGCTAGTTTCCGACGCTGCAAAGCCACGTGTATGTTTATTAAATAATAGTGATGTGCGGTTATCGATAAACAATGAACTATACGAATCAACGATTCATTGACTTGTCTTGTTGATTAGTTCTGCGTGAATTAAAACGGTCATACCTTGTGCCTTAGTGTGTGTGCATACGTGCGTGTGTGTTATTCATTCATTATGTTTTATCGAATGATTTATTATTGTTGGTCTATCATGTCGATATTGCAATGTCATTGCTTATAACTTTTAGTACATTAACAAGTTTTTCATAACTAAGTCCGTTGACGTTTTGACCAGAAGTACCTACGTCTTTAATGAAATATAATAATCCATCTCCTCTTAAATGTATTTGTAAAAATAACATAGTGAATGTGTTAGGATGAGGTAATTTTCAGTTCGTAAAGATGACGTAAGGGTTCTCCAGAATAGATCGTTACAAAAAAAGTCCAACAATAGGTAAAATAGTAGTTTATTAATAATATAGAACTGTATTGTACACAGGTAGAAAATTACTAATGGAATTTATCTTTGACAAGATTGCTCCTTCAATATTCGAATTGTAATTTGGAACATTCTTGTCAAAGAATATTGTCACACAACCAATAGCGTCATAACAATAAAATAACTATTTCAATTTCGTAACTGACACACAACAATAAAAGAACTCTATATAATAACATATTTAGGAATGAATTTCTCTGTTTACGCTGTCGTGCTCTGACCTCATATATGACATCTGCACATGAGAACTCTGAGAAAACCTAAACTTGGTGAACCTTCAGTGAGCTATATTTAGGTTATATTGTGAATGACAGACGCTCGTAAAACTGAAGCCGAAAAATTAAAAATTTGTATGTACTATCCTTTGTTAATAAGTCAGTTGTATGTTCATGCACTTGTCCATAAGTCATCTCAGATTTGATATATTTATTTAATTTTAATAATAAAACGCTATACCCAAATTTGTACAAAAGAAAAACATTTACAATGCAGCTATAATTTTCCCCACTCTACATATTTCTGTGTTCACGTTCACATAACGTGATCCACGATTCAGAAGTAGGTATGTAAATGTTTACATTATCCTTCCTATGTTATACATACATATATTATATATATGACTATAGTGTACACGAATAATATTTGATTTCGCTAAACGAGTATAATAAGTTACATCCTTTGTCTGTTGTGGTTTTATCTTTTTGCGAATGAAGCAACGAATGTGAATTTTCAATTAGCTGAACTGATTGAATTGTTGGTAAGACAATAATTTGATTAGTATCTACATCGTAATGATTGAAACTCAGAATTATTTTGAGGGCAGCGATAGGAGTGTGACTTTCCAAATAAAACGGATCAACGTACTCAACTATCGCTTTTAATTGGCGAATTAAATAAACTTAAATAATATAATTAGAGGCGGGTGTTTTTTTATATTATGTAAATCCTACATATATGTTTGTATATCTATGATGAGGTTTTTGGTGCGTAGGGCAGACGAATCGTGGGATTCAAGAGTGGGACATTTACCGTTTTTATTTCTGCACTAGATAGGTGGACGTCTTTACGGCTCACCCAGTTTGAAGTGGTTAAAACTTCACGGACATCAAGACGTGAAAGCCGCCATTCAGTTTGAGGCACTAGGACAAAGTCTCAATTTTATAGCGTAATTACATCCTATATTTTTGACAGAGACAGACAGACGTAGTACTGAGTACAGTAGTCAGAGTTACTAGCCACTCCACCAACGAAGCTATTAAAATCAATAGACTGACAACTTGGCTGACAAACTCCATTACTATGAAATCTGCTTTTTAGGTTCAGGAATAGAGTAAAAAGAAATAGTATAAGGAACCCCTCCTTAAACTCCTTAAAGAGATAGCTGCGTTAGTTGCAGGTATATACAGTGCTTTAACAAAAGAAGAAAAAATACCACTGAAAAGCCACTGTATTAGAAGTGAGTAGCTTCAGATATAACTGTTAAACTCTCGTAAACGTAAAAACTCTAATAAGGTTACGAGCGAAGTAATGGTAACTAGAGGTCCCGCAGTAGTCGAAATTCGACTATAATTAATTGGAATTGTAAGTTTGTACACTATTATAATTGTATTTTATACTTCTATAATCACAAATTTCGCCAAGACTATACTATAAAAAATCTTAACAAAGACAAACAATATTTAATCTATTCTCAATTTGATAACAGACGTCAAGAACAAAAGTTTGACATTAAATAGTATGCATGCGTGTATGCGTCAAATACATGGTATGTAGCGTGTGTAATGTTTTCTTTATTGATATAAAGTATCTTTTATGCATTATTTTAAAAAAAGATTAGCATTGTGCACTTCTTCTCTATATTCTCTATAAGTGTGGAAAATTTCATACTCCTCCGTCCGCGCAATTTTCGTAAAAAGGGATACAAAGTTTTTGCTTCACGTATTAATATATAGATATATCGAGTATAATTTAGACCACTACCCTCTTACCATAGACGGTAGAATATATAGAGAAACCCAAGCATTCTTTGCATCCTCAGAATCTCCAATGAGTAAATATTATCTACATAACTATTTTAAAGGGCGATAAAATTAAAGATTTTATTTCATTTACGTGTGTTATCTTGCTTTGTGACAGCACTTACAGAACGTTATGAGGTATTAAATACCTCACATTATCGTCTCCTTCACATTTTCAAAGTAAAGGTCATTTTCTTATACTAATACTTGGTCTCACCATATATTTTGTTACAAGGAAAACCATCGTTTTTTTCTTCTCTGTTACGTGAAGCATTTATCATCATGTAAGTTAATTTATACATTAAAAGCATTTCATAATATTAAGCTAATTCCAAATTATCTTAATTGCCCTTTAAACATTTATTTAAAGGTTGTGGCCAATTATCAGTTGAAATAGGCACTTACTCAAAAAAAAAGTTGGATTCCTTTTTCTTGGCCGTATCTTCCTCTCTTGCTGAGAGGATCATAGTTTACAAAGCACGGAGTTATGAATATGTTTAAATATAAAATATTTATACATATTATACGTGCATAATGTGTGACTAGATGATGACCGAGCTTTGCTCGGTTTTTTTTTTGATAACGCCATCTTGTTGTGTCTTTAAAGCGGTTAGTTGCCCTCAATTAACAAAAATAGTATTATTATTCGCCAACAGATGTCGGGAAGAGTTGATTATTGATAACATGAATAAAACAACATTTTCTGAAAATAAATCATAGCTAGATCGATTTATCGCCCCCGAAATCCCCTGCATACTACATTTTATGAAAATCGTTAGAGCCGTTTCCGAGATTCAGATTAAATATAAGAATTGTTCGTTTAAAGATATACGATATGAAATGAAAAAGTTAACTCTTTTTTTACAAAAACAGACGGTAGTTACAATAATTTACTATCGACAAATAAGATCTTAGTCGTTCGCGACCGCGAAAACTGTACAGTATTCGAATCGTCGGAAATATTGTGATAAACAGCACGTCCTAAGTCATCTTTTAAAGTAAGCGACATAGAGTTGCCGGCTTGGTTGGTATTCGTTTCCCTAGATAAAATCTTCTGTTTTGCGGACAGGATATGATTCGGATTCTTTCCTTCACTAATTTGATCAGTACTTCTTTCTCGATCAAAAACAGAGAACTTTTCAATATCTCTATCACTTGTGGCATACTTAAACAAGTATTCAAGCGGTTGCACCCGACTAAACGCAACTCCATATTATCACATGACGTCTGCGTCATCTCACCAGTGTGCTTAGTGCGAGTTTTTTAACGTTCTCGATAGCGTAAAAGTTAACTTAGTGATTAAGTGACTTAGTAATTAATTTAGTGACTAGTCCGTCAAACGAACATTAATTTTTAAACACATTAAACATTTAGCAAAGATTGATGCGAAAATATAAACATTTATTAGCTAAATATTCATATGAGAATGACAGATTCTAAATTCAAGAACAATGCAATTTTATTTTAACTAATTTCCATTAGATCGATAAATGTAAAAAAATATAGCAAAATATGTCAAGCTAATAAAAGCGTGTAAAATAAATAATGTTTTCCAAAAATAACTGTGCATGCATATGTGTGTGTATAATATATTGATACGAACCTATTTAGATATACGAATAAATGTAGAATTTAAATTAATTCCGATAGAAAATTTCTAACGAATTAACTAAGGACTAAGAGGTCAGTGGTAGAATTTGCTTTACATGATATTATGATTAGAAACAAGTTTAACCTGTATTTTAGAAATACAAATGAGACCTAAATATATTAAAAATTGAATAATTAATTTTATATCATTAGTGTTGCAAATTTAACTATGTTTGGAATTGAAATTTATTTTTTTACCGAAACTGAGATATGGCTTTAGATGAAACACTAGTGGAGTTTTTATATTTAAACTGCATGTTTTAGTGGTTTTGCGGCTTAAAATAAGATTGTGCGATAAATTAGACAGAATTAGATTTACAAAGGTAGAATTAGATTAAATGACATTAGACATGTTTAGAAAAGTAATTACATCTTTATTTAGTTTGTGGGTAAAAAAATATGTATTGATTATAGAATTGTTTATATGTGTGTCTCTAGTAATTATATCTTCACTGTCTCTAGTTTAGTAATTTTCAATGCCAATAAATATGCTATAGATATAAATCATCTAATAAATAAATACTATAATATAACTTAAATAAACAGTTGGTTTATAGCTGGTTTACTTTTCGTACTTTTTTTACTTTTACTCATGTAAATTATAATAAGAGTCTGAATGTTCATTTGATTCTTTTTTTGTACTACAACATCTGCGAGCTAAGTTCCAAGCTAGTGCAACTATAATTCAGTCAAGATCATCTATACTTATATACTTATAATATTACTAGCTGACCCGGCAAACCTTGTTTTGCCATATATAAAATTTCTAGGGAATTTCTAGTGTAGAAAAAAAAACTTAAACTTATTGTAAGTGTGTAAGGATGTGGTAAATGAGTGAAAGAGGTATGTAGTGCTGTGAACGATGAGGGAATATATAATAAAAATAACAAAACCTCATTCAACCACATAATACCTCATTATAACAAAAAAAAATGCCCAAATAAAAAAAAAAGTTAGGGGTGGACAAGCCTAATCATTTAGGGGTATGAAAAATAGATAGTAGCCGATTCTCAGGCTTACTGAATATGCATAAAAAAAATCATGAGAATCGGTCAAGCGGTTTCGGAGGAGTATGGGAACGAACGTTGTGACACGAGAATTTTATATTTTTCTATACTAATATTATAAAGAGGAAAGATTTGTTTGTTTGTTTGTTTCGAAAAGGCTCCGAAACTACTGGACCGATTTGAAAAATTCTTTTTCCATTAGAAGCCGACATTGTCCCTGATGAACATAGGCAACTTTTTTTAAAATTTTTTTTATTTTTTTTTTTTTTGTTTCATGTATGTTTTAATGTTTCCGAAGCGAAGCGAGGGCGGGTCGCTAGTATTAGATAAAGAGGAAAGATCTGTTTGTTTGTTTGTATTGAATAGGCTCCGAAATTACAGAGCCGATTTGAAAAATTCTTTCACTGTTTGGAAGCTACACTATTCCCGAGTGACATAGGCTATAATGTTTTTTTGGAAAAAATTAGGGATCCTTACTAAAACTCCAATAATGTAACCCAAGGTGTAAAAAAATTACCTAAAATATTCTTTACATCGCGTGCCCTGCGAAAATTATTGATGATAGAATAAAATAATGTACTACGACTTTATAGAACACATTATTATTTACAAAAAGTGTCGCGACAGCATATGTCTAAAA
This sequence comes from Bombyx mandarina, assembly GCF_003987935.1. The sequence continues at coordinate 2,056,714 of NW_021011504.1, forward strand.
CTATTATAGTTATGCCGCCGCAACAAGTGTTCTTTTATTTAAAAAAATAAAACAATGTCAAATATCGTTGAAATTTTTGTTAAAGACCCGAGCGGAGCCGGAGCGGGCCGCTTGTTTTTAATAAATTATCTTCGAATGATTTATCTAAATCAATTATTTCGGTCTTACCTCCTGGTTGCACTGGGAGCAGAAATCGTGCCGGCACGTCGGACAATGTGCGGGACTGGCGGCCCTGACGGACACAACCGTGTCGCATCCGACGCGGGGACAGAACGCTCGACCGGAGTCCATCGCCACTTCTGTTGACAAAATATATTAACAGAGACCGTAATATGCTACTCCTATATATCGAATTGAAGTGCCTTAATCAAAAATTATAAGACAAACGTTGTCCCGTGAATGCATACACAAACAAAAATGCATTCAAGTCGATCCAGCCGTTTAGTTGCAATATAGATAAATAGCCTAGATACTGACTGCAGCGCCATCGAAGCACAAACAAAAAATTCATTCAAATCGGTCCAGCCGTTTAGGAGGAGTTCGGTTTTTTTTTTCCTATCTAAGCTGATGGTCTAGAGAGGCCATATCAGCGTCACCGGGCTAGTAAGTGAGCTCACGGGGCTCAAGTTCTAAGGTCTCAATATAGTTACAACGGCTGCCTCACCCTTCAAACCGAAACGCATTACTGCTTCACGGCAGAAATAGGCAGGGTGGTGGTACCTATCCGCACGGATTCACAAGAGGTCCTACCGCCAATAAGTTATATGTATATGTATACATCATTATCATAAAACGAGTCATATAATATGAAAATAAATTAAAATCTCGAACGCGCTCTATAAGCGAAAGTCAGGGACGTAGGTTGGTTCTTGGCCCAAGGCAAGAACTTGAGCGTTTTTCGAAAAAGGCCATACTGCCGTGAACATTTTTTTTATGATTACATTAATGTGTATATAAGGAAATGTATGTATGTATGTAATTGCATATGAACGAATGTTTTTATCGAATTTATAATTTCGATCAACGTTCCACTGTTGTGCTAAAGTTAAACAGCTTTATTGAATTTTTATTAATAAAAAATAAATTAAGAATAAAAAAATAATAACAACATATAAGAGGTTTACGACCAATCATAAAACCCGAATTTATGGTTGGTTGTATTTTGGACCGATATATTAATTACACGACAGCCGTTTTTTTTTAATGTTAAATCAAAGTTCAGAACCACAACGTGCCTAGTGCGAGTTTTTTAACTTCTCGATCGCGTAAAAGTTAACTAAAATTTGTATAGAATTCGAACATCTTCCCTACGTTTGCCGCTGTTCCAACTCCATACGAATTTGAGCAATAAGCACAAAGAGCGCGTGTTTGCTTCGCTGAAAAAAATGCACAATCCGCACGGGCGTCACACCCTTCTGTTCGCAATGAGAAACCGTTTTAACGATACGTTTTCTCCAAGGAGCTGTAGTTGGAGTACCCATCCAATACCAGAATTTGGTGCTATAGTATATGCATAGATCTCTACCAAAAAGGTGGCGAAAAGAGACAGAGGAGAACATTCAAAGAAAGATCCAAATGTAGTATATAAAGTTATGCGCGCTCCCCCTTGGGTTCCGTAGTGGCAGCAGATAAATTGCGCGGACATATAGACAGGAAGATACCTCCACATATGTTCACGATTGGTCGATATAATGTTACTACCTTTGAAGGTAGACGAGCATACAATCGACCTGAAGGCAAGTGACCACCGATGTTCACAGGCGACAACATTACTGGGGGCATAGCTGAGTCGCCTACCACTGAGAATTGTGGCTGAGCGCAGAGGTTCCGCATAGTAAAGATCAACTATGCTCCGGAGAATGGTAGTGTGATGATAGATGGAAGATGACGGGTTCATCTTGAAAAATCCCTCGAAGCCACTCCCCGTGGGACAAACGAGTTGATTTTAAATAAAAAAAAAGTGTGTGTGTCCGCTCCGACGCACGACTGGAGTTTACTGGATATAAAAAATTAAACGAAACAATACGAGAAATAGTTCTATATTACGACAACACGATACACTACAGATTATTAACAAATTAACGAGACACAAAACAAACGACTAACAAATATATGAAAATACAATAATGAGAGAAACGCGCGATCAGTACGAGGCTTTGTGGCGGACTGCCGGCGCAGGCGCATAACGCATTTCGTGTGACATGCTAGTACGATTTTGGTCCCCATAATTTTCATACCCCGGGCCTATATATGTAAATCGATTCTAAAGGAGTAAACTCCAACAATTATGAGATGGTACGGTTGTTCCAATAATTTGCAGCACCTTTACAAAGTCAGTGACAAATAAAACGTGTTTTGTCCTCACCAGGATACGACCTCCAGCACCCGGTTCGAAACGACGAGGTCAAGATTACTACTGTCAAAGTTCAAGAATTATCGATTCCGAGAACGAATTCATATGCGAAATTATCTGAACTAGAGGTCCCGCAGTAGTCGAAATTCGACTATAATTAATTGGAATTGTAAGTTTGTACACTATTATGATTGTATTTTATACTTCTATAATCACAAATTTCGCCAAGACTACACTATAAAAAATATTAATAAAGACAAAGAATATTTAATTTAATCTATTCTCAATTTGATAACAGACGCCAAGAACAAAAGTTTGACAATAAATAGTATGCATGCGTGTGTTCGTCAAATACATGGTATGTAGTGTGTGTAATGTTTTCTTTTTGATTTAATGTATCGTTTATGCATTATTTTAAAAAAATATTAGCATTTTGCACTTTTTCTCTATGTTCTCTATAAGTGTGGAAAATTTCATACTCCTCCGTCCGCGCAATTTTCGTAAAAAAGGATACAAAGTTTTTGCTTCACGTATTAATATATAGATGCGTTATCAGGAAACAACGTATCGTATCGTTTCATTTAAAATGTTACATTTAATTTGAATATTATGGTTTTTAATACTGATTTAAGACAGGAATGTGCCATATCTCTGAAGTAAAAACTTCTTTAACATCATTGTGATTCGAAAGTCAATGAAACGAAAAAGCGACAGTAAAAAGAGATAGACACATAAATTCGTAAGATTTAACGTGGGAGAAAATGAGATAGGAAGCATTATACAGTGTTTCTCATATTCGTGATTCTCTTTGTGCTCTGCTTGGTACGTAATATTCGTAATATACGAATAAAATGTACAATAATTATCAACGTTTGTATCACCATGATCATTACTAAAACCTACAATTATCCTCTTCTCGAAATTTTACATTATCTTGAAAGTTTCACTTCTACCACGTGTGAATTGCACACGTTTTTTTTTTAATTTTCTTTGATAATGAATGGATTTTGAAGTCGTCTTGCTTTATCCGGTTTATTTTTTTTATTGACTTCTTCTTTAATGCATATACCGGAACCTTCGCAGGTACAGTGGCAGTGCTCGTGATTTCTAATATAATTAGCGATTATACAATGCTGTTGTACAAAAAAAAGCGAGACTTTGACCGCATGTCTGAAGGTGGCGCTCAAGATGTGATATTTATAGGTTCCGTTAGTGGTTTAAAGTCGGATGGGCCATGAGGTCCAATAACCGTCTACAACAATACTAAAAAAATCGCATCCAGTCAAAAAATGTAAACATCAGACAATTCAATGGACAATTTACACTCCACTCCATAAATGAATTTATTTTACGAGATATTTCTCAGGAAAATTGATCGAACCGTGGCTTTTGATAAAATCCTTTTTCCTTTCTGTGGCCGCACGATATAAATAGCGGTTCGCGGATAATTGAGGTTCAAAAGAACTTAAAAGGTCAAGTGTTGGAGCCCTTTCTGTTCGTTACGTATACAGAGTTATCTATAGCATTTCATTTCAGACTTAATGTTTTTCAGCGGCGTCTTTTGACAATTTGGATATTCAACCCAGTCATCTACAACTACAGTTAGTATTTTCTCTTATCTCACATGCATCATCAACATTTTTTTTTTATTGCTTACGTCGGTAGACGAGCTCACGGCCCACCTGATGTTAAGTGGTTACTTTGGTAGTGGTTGGTGGTAATATCAACTAATATACATAAATATAGTAGAAACACCTACAGTTACCGTAGTCCATAGACATCTACAACGTAAATGCCACCAACTACCTTGAGATATTCGTTCTAAGGTCTCAGTATAGTCACAATGGCTGCCCCACTCTTCAAACCCAAACGCATTACTGCTTCACGGCAGAAATAGGCGGGCTGGTGGTACCTACCCGTGCGGACTCACAAGACGACTTACCACCAGTAATTACGCAAATTATAATTTGGCGGGTTTGATTTTTACTACACGATGTTATTCCTGTGAACATTTTTGTTAAGTACATATTTCATTAGAAACATTGGTACTTGTCAGCGGGGTCGAACAGTGATGCATTGCTAGATACGAATACACCGGACGCCTTATCCTTTAGGCAACGACGACTTCATATGTCCTCGTTGATTATCTTTTCCCTCCAAAATTCTTCCTGCTTTTTGGGCAGGAGGCCCCAAATCATATTGGTACTAGTTACGTATTGCCCGTACAGGTGTCTTACAAGTTTAGACTTTTAGGTAGGCTTCGGTAACCACGTCACACCGAGTGTGATCAAATAAATATTAAGAATCACATGCATCTCCACTGCAATGTGTTCCTAGAGGTAACGACAGAGGAAAGATATTCCAAGCGGGTGAAGTTGCTCGGTAGATCGACGCTCAGAATGTTTTTGTTCGGAACTTGTATATGCGCCAGCTTATCTTGAAAACGTAATAAGCGAAATTCAGGCATCAGTTACAAATGCCTTGTATTTTATGATAACTACCCGCTAATTGTTTTTGAGTTTGCTGATACGATAGATCACAGCTGCGTTATGGTCAGTGGGGTTACATTGATCATACCTTCGAAGGTAATAAAAATATCATGAAAATTCAGGAGGATGAGTGTAGGGTTCGGATGTGTAGCTCGTAAATCTATAGGTCTCCTGAGAGGACGTTTTGCGAGTAAACTCGAATAAATTCCGAATATTTATGTAGATAAAAAGTTAATGGGAATCTATATATTAATACATGAAGCAAAAACTTTGTACCCCTTTTTACGAAAATTGCGCGGACGGAGGAGTATGAAATTTCTGACACTTATGGAGAATATAGAGAAGAAGTGCACAATGCTAACTTTTTTTTTTAAAAATGCATAAAAGATACTTTAAATCAATAAAGAAATCATTACACACACTACCATGTATTTGACACAACACATATATAAAAAATTACTCCTTGTTTACTGTCAATTGGGAAACTTTTGTCATTGTTTAAATTCTGTGGTCAAATTGAGAATAGATTAATATTGTTTATCTTTAATATTAATTGTCTATAGTGTGGTCTTGGCGAAATCTGTGAATAAAGAAGTATAATAATCTTTGAAAATAGAACCTTAATAATGTTCAAACTTATAATTACAATTGATTATAGTCGAATTTCGACTACTGCGGGACCCCTAGTTAAACAGTGTGCGTACGCTGTACACTAATGCTCAACCACAAAGCATTTTATAACGTATTTTAAGGTATTGTAGATTTAAATTTAATAAAATAGCGTATTTCGTATAATATGTTGCTGCAAAAGTTTTGATTAAATTCTTTCGTGTATTTTTCTTTTTAACAAAATTATGTTTTTTTTTTTTACTTCTTAACGGGAACGCGTGTAGGGAATAGCTGTGTGAATGTCTTGTTTTATTTTATGAACTTAGTGTTTCTTCATGTTTAAATGTGTAATAACGGCGATTTATTAATCCGTTTGTAACTGTAGCACCTGTGAAAGTTTACAAACGTGAAAAAATCAAAACAAACACGCTGGATGCAGCCCCTCAGGCTCTTCCAAAAAGTTCACCAAAAAGTGTTTGTAAATAACCGTTATTTTATTGAGACTTTATCTCATTCCTTAATTGGTTTTCTTTAATTTCATCTCAATTGATTAAAGTTCCAAATTAATCAACTTCACATATTATTATGATATACTCACAGAATATAAGATTATAATATAACAATCTACATCAACTATCTCTTTAAATCTACACAATATCTCTATAATATAAAAACAGAATATAAGAAGAAAATATAAGACTTTGCTTAAAGGACTTGTTACACCAGTTCATAAAAAGTCCAAAAAAAGAGTTTTAATATAATAAACTTTTATTGATCCTCGTTTAAAACCAGTGAATGTTCATTTAACGAACCGTTTTATTGAACTTTGCGAGGAAACGGGGCAAGTAAATGGTGAACAGTACATAAATGTTAATAATAATAAGCTTTAGCGGTATTATTATGCCAGTACGAGTAACGCCATCTATTAGCAAATACCGGAAAAGGATATAGAAAAGACTAGTACTATCGGAAACGGTCGAGAAATATTATGGTTGTACAACTAACGCCATCTGTTGCCAAATTGCGGAAACGGATATCGAAGGAACTATCTCCTACTACTACTACTACTACTACTATTGGAAAAATTCTGGAAAATTGTCGTGACAGCGCGTATCATAGTGTTAGATCCTGAGAGCGCCGCCGAAATTGCATCACTTCAAACAGTTCAAACACAGGTGAAGCGACCGTGATGAGTCCGCTGACATCTCACACCAAGTCATTCGCTCTACACACAATCATTCAAATTGTTTTACATAACGATACATACAATTGAATGTACCGCTACGTAAATATATACATAAGTATACAGTGAGCCCCCAAATATGTGCAATCATTCAGCCTTCGCCGATTCCCACTTTGAAAAATGAAATAGAAATCATACAACACAATTAAGATTGTTTCAAAGTCGGTAAACATTTAACGCCAAATGGACTATGAACTCCATCAGTTTAATATAAAAAAGTCGGTTTATAATTTTATATTACAGTTAAACATTTATGTGGGCCATTTTTTTTTCTATTGCTCCTTTAGGCAGACGAGCATACAGCCCACCTGATGGTGAGTGGTTACCGTCTGCAGCTACCGTCAGCAATGCTAGGGGCAGAGCCAAGCCGCTGCCTACCGTTCCGTTCACACTCACAAGGTTTTGTACCAAAAGTGCACTAGTTTTGATTTATATTAAAAAAAATATGTACCACAATTTCATGGTTGACAATCAATTAATTTTTGCAATTTAAATGTCACTGGCGTCACTTTACACTTAGCAAAACATTCGATTACGTAACTTGATCATTAATCGATGACCTTATCCTTGCTATTTTGACCAAACTCGGCAAATATATAAATCGTATCCAACGGTCAAGGAACATATTCACGACAAACTAGCGATATAAATTTCAATAATTTCGTGAGAAATTTAAATGAGTTGTTAGTGTATCTTAATCAAAGGAATATTCATCAGAAGGTATTAGAGATTATAAGATGAACAGTCTACACGGCTACAAACAGACAAGAGCGACCTTGAAATAATATCTTATATCTTTGCGTCGAGCTAAAACTACATATTATTTTACCATAAACTCGTCCGTAAAGTCGTAATTAATATAAGTTCTATTCTATGACTGCTTTTCTTTTCTGAAGAATTAAGAGCCCACGTGGCTATGATTTGTCTTGATTTGACAATTTATGAAAAAATCGCGGCATTTTTAGGGGCCACTCGATGCCATTCTTTGGTAAGCAGAATCCACAGCGGTGATTGCGAGGTTCTGACTTCCAAGAAGAAGCTGATCCTGTGTCCCACAATACAAGTCAACAACTCAATAAAATAAGTCCAGTATACAAACCTAAATGATTCAAAATCAAGTCGCTGAGAATTTGCTACACAAGTATGTCAATTTCTAAAGCCTTCAGTATATAACGCCAGACTTAAAACCACAGCTTAAAATAGAACTGTTATTTTATAAACTTTTCAAGAACTCTGAACGAACGAAGAAAAAAAATCTTCAGTTCGATTCAAATTTACTAGAAGATTCTACGCAATTCTAGGATAACTAATTATGAGGTATTTTGTTTTTGAAAATTTTAGAACGAAATTACGCTGCAAGGTTTAACAGGTTACTTACAAACTATGCGAAACTGTTGTACGGTAGTTTGTTAACTGTCTGTGCTTAGCCGAGCGAATCGGACAAATTGCATGAGTGAATTGTCTCACTACGTTGCACAAGTAAATAACATGCGTCGTGTACTGTCCGTATTTAAATATAGGAAGGGATTAATTAAAAAAAAAAAAGTAATTATCGTCGTTACGACAATGAACGTGTTTGTAACCGCCACTTGATCGAAAGACTTCAATTATAACATTTTATTTATTTATTGCTTACATGGGTGAACGAGCTACGGGCCCACTTGGTGTTAACTGATTACCGGAGCCCATAAGCGTAACTGCCGTAACAACGTAAATGCCGCCACCCACCTTCTAAGCTTTCTAAGAAAAAACTGAGACCTTAGAACTCATGTCTCAACCTTAACTATATCAATTATTGAAACCATCTACTCGTAAAAGCGATGTGACAAGATTCGGAGGAAACTTGACACAGTTATTTTTAACTGTCAATAATATTACCCTGGATAGTGCTAACAGAAAAATACAATTCCAGTAATAACATACAACGATCATATCTACTAGAATTCAAAGTTATTCCTAGGGTAGATTCTAGTAGTAGTAATATTTTGAATTCGAGTATCCTGATATAAAGACATCTTACTCGGAGACTCGTCGATTCGAATTATCTTCTCAACTTCTTAAACTTATGATTGGCTAAATTTTTAGGTTTGTATTATGTTTATTTAATCAACAATCCTGCTGCATCGTCATCAGAGGAGATCCTTCACTAATACTACTTGCGGTAGGGCGTGTTGTGAGTCCGCACGGATAGGTACCACCGCTCAGACTATTAAAGCACTTTCTGTTTGAAGGGTGGGACAGCCGTTGTCCACACCAGGCAGACATTGAGCTCGTCCCATCCCATCTATGCACATTAATTAACGAAAGCAGAGTTCCTACTCACCATGATTGAGCCTGAATTTGAGATGCTTCTCCATAACAGCGGGTTCAACGAGAGCGGAGATCTCGTCTAAGGCGAGGGCGGCGCCCAGCCTGCACCTCGCGTCAGGGCATGAAACCTCATAAGCGCCGTTGCAGACTTCGAATTCGACGTATGCTTTCATACACTGCAACAAAGAGGTGAATTAAAAAGATGAATCCTTAACAGGTATCTAAGCAGTTGCACAGCGGGGAGGGGGGGGGGGGCATAATGCACCGGGCGGTACTCAAAAAGGGGCGCCAAATGGGTCCGCAAAACAAAAATTGCTCGATATTTTTTATTGTTTTCATTTTTATTGATTTCTAACCCACGGGACGGCTGTATCAAAAAAAATAGGAAGCCAAAACGTTGGGATGATAAAATAAAGAGTATAGCCCACATTGGAGTCGAATGGCCAAAAATAGAGAATATTAGCAANAAAAAGTGTGTGTGTCCGCTCCGACGCACGACTGGAGTTTACTGGATATAAAAAATTAAACGAAACAATACGAGAAATAGTTCTATATTACGACAACACGATACACTACAGATTATTAACAAATTAACGAGACACAAAACAAACGACTAACAAATATATGAAAATACAATAATGAGAGAAACGCGCGATCAGTACGAGGCTTTGTGGCGGACTGCCGGCGCAGCAGCCCGGCGTCACCTGCGATAACGCGGCCGCGCGTTGGCTCCTGATTGGCCAATCAGGAGCCAATCAGGCGCATAACGCATTTCGTGTGACATGCTATACTCTCTAGTACGATTTTGGTCCCCATAATTTTCATACCCCGGGCCTATATATGTAAATCGATTCTTAAGGAGTAAACTCCAAAAAAAGTCCAAATAAAAAAAATATGTTAGGGGTGGACAACCCTAAACACTTAGGGGTATGAAAAATAGATAGTAGCCGATTCTCAGGCTTACTGAATATGCATAAAAAATTTCATGTGAATCGGTCAAGCGGTTTCGGAGGAGTATGGGAACGAACATTGTGACACGAGAATTTTATATATTAGATAGATAGAGACTAGGGGAACGCTCCAGCTCGCTCGCGTCTTTAAAAAAAATTTCAACGATATATTATTATGACGTTGTTTTATTGTTTAAAATAAAATAACACTTATTGCGGCATAACTATAATAGTTAGACATATGCTGTCGCAACACTATTTGTAAATAATAATGTGTTCTATAAAGTCGTAATAAATTATTTTATTCTATCACGAATAGTTTCCGCAGGGCACGCGATGTAAAGAATATTTTAGGTAATTTTTAGGTTTTTTACACCTTGCGTTACATTATTAGGGTTTTAGTAAGGATTCCTAATTTTTTTCAAAAAAGATTATAGCCTATGTCACTCGGGAATAGTGTAGCTTCCAAACAGTGAAAGAATTTTTCAAATCGTTTCAGTAGTTTCGGAGCCTATTCAATACAAACAAACAAACAAATATTTTCTCTTTATAAAATTATATATAGTATAGACAATTGTATTTGCGTATAGATCTGCTCGTTATTCTTCACATCCTATATGGTTCTTTTGTTCCTTATGTAAGTTCTCATTTAAGACATTCACCCTCAAGGACGAGATACTCTGTGCGTCAAATCCGATTAATGTTACTAAGACTCCAACCTCATCTCAAGGCGATGGTGTTACGTTGTGACCCAAAGCATCCATCACAATGAGAGCCTTAGTTTGTATAGACGTGAATAGCGCAAATTCCTCCCCGTCGCCTTGTAAATCCTCAATGCCGAGGGGTCGTGGCCTCTGTCCGATTTCAGAATCTTGAATGAAAGTATTTTAGTTGAGAGGATATGATCACTGCTGACCAATTTAGTGATTGGAATACACAGACATCGTATCGTGAATTCCGCCACCCACAATGAGAGAGAGAGAGAGAGAGAATACACTTTATTGCACATCAAAACACAATTTACATTCAAAAAAACAAATAAAAAAAACAGATACATTTGTACAATAGGCGGTCTTATCGCTAAAAGCGATCTCTTCCAGACAACCGTTTAATTTATAGAAATTCTGGAAAATATAAAAAAATATAGCAGGTATGTTGCGGTGTACTATAGATAATACATTATAGAAAATATATACATACAATAAACAAAATATATACCGTTTACATATAATATGAAATATATACCTATATTTATATACCAATATACATACTTACATACAATACATACTAATATACTTACATACACATAATACATCACAGTATGGAAATAATAAATGATGATGCAAACAAACAGCACTAAGAAGATAAGTAGTGTTCCTTCACCATTCTTTTAAAACAGTTTGAGTTTGAGTTTAGTTCGAAGTCTGTCTAACCTCCAAACTGGAACGCAAGAGTGCTTCGCTACAAATAGACAAGTTAGTGGTACCTAACCATGCGGGCTCACTCATATACGACAAAGTTAGAAACAGATTTTATAAAACTTCTAAACTTATTTTTCAAATAACATCTGTAAATTAATTGGTCAATAATCTTCTTACTTGCGATATGATTGTCCTATTTACGTGACATTAACTATCCAAGCCGTTAAGTTTTTAATGTCAAGTAATATTTCATTAGATATTGTGTTCCAAATTAATGTTTCGGAGTTTCACTAAATACCCAATAACCTTAAAGCTATTATTATACTTTTATATTATTAAGAATGCTTATTATTTTGGCAGATTCTATTTTTTTTTGTTATTATTTGAGGCCTTATCAAAAGGTTTAAAGCTACTAAAGAGAAAGGATCGAAAACTGAATCAGTTTCGTCTTCTACATTTTCCTATAAATTAACTCCTCTCAAGACAAAGTAAATCCTTAAATTTCTTCTACATTTTCCTATAAATTAACTCCTCTCAAGACAAAGTAAATCCTTAAATTCATAACTATGAAGTTTCCGTATTTTTCGATTTATAACAAAAATCAAAAGGTTCAAATTCCATCAAATCCATTTTTACCCTAACGCACGAGCTTGTATCATCAAAACGAATATAAAAGTGAGACAATTTATATTCTACACATCCAAGTGTATTATATTTTAATTTATTCGTTTATGATTTATTATATCTTTTGTATTATTAAATAATATGATTTCGCAGCTGTGAATATGATAACCTGTCACGTATTACCTAACAATGACAATACGTTCGTGTCCAGCCTTCGTGCTCCACCGACTTCATTCAGAACGTTAAAATTGTATTCGATATTAACTTTAGATAACAATAATAATAGTATACTTACTTATACCTATAGTATACTTACTTACTAATAATAGTATACTTTAGATAATAATAATAAAAGAACGAACAGATTTAAGTTTCGCAGAAAAATTAACTACATATATTTTTTATACTGTAGGTAGACAAATCCAAGCTTTCGTTTCCGAAATCACGGACATGCTCGCACGTAAATATTAAACTTTTGTGGCACATATCTGGTTAGTGACAAAGCTACGAGAATTAAATAAAAACCAGCCGTATTTACGAGTATTCATACCGTCATTGTATAATTGTACAAAAAAAAACAAGCGAACAAAGGAACGCTTGTCGAGAAATCGAAATTTAAATTTTGATTTTTATACACACCTTTATTTTACTTCAACTGCACCCAAAAACACCAGTATCATCATTTCAACCGTTCCATTGCCATTTATCTTTATTTTATTTGGCGATGATACTAAAATTAAAATACACTTCGTTTTTTTCTTCTTTCTGTATTACCCCACCGTTTTCCAAGTTCGCTGTTATTCCAATTTTTTATGTATTTAAAATAAGGCGTTTCTGTATTTTCCAGGCAATTAACTAACCGGCAACTTTATAGATATCAGCTGATTCAATTGAAAATGACGAGTGAATTTGGACGAATTGAACGGCGAAAAAGCCTGTTGAGAAACATCCGAGAATGGACTGAAGTTAGTAGCGCGGAACATATTTAATCTAATCGTAGTTAGCAAAAAAAATGTGTGTTTGTATCAAATATTTTTCGTAGATGTGTTGCCAACCGAACTTCAATAATTCGGGCTGTGATTCGAGTATTGAAATTCGACTGATTATTCGCGTCCCACTTTCAAAGGAAGGGATGGCCATGCTACACAAGTTTCGAATACAATTTCTTAATTTTTTCATTACATAATTTATTTCAAAATAACGTTGGAATTTTCGGGAGTTTATCATCCTTGGCGAATAAGTATGTACATAAATAAAACAATTTATTTATCGAATATAACTTCATGAAGTCTTCGTTTATTTCAATAACGACTGTTGGTGTTTATAAGTTCTTTTTCTTTAAAAAGTGCCATATAAATTTACTCATTTCAATGTTATTGTGATTATTTTATAGATATTATGAGTTTTATTAAGAGCTTCAAGTATTTTGTAAGTATTTTGTATGTATTTAATGACGATTACCTCTAGTCATAAGTGATTCTCTTATACCCGTAGTAGTGACAAAAATTTAACTCATGGTGGCCTAACAGGCAAGACGTCCGGTGTACTCAGGTCGAGTGATGCGTCTAGCTAGACTGCTAGAAGATCGCAAGCAAGAAGCAAGAAGGGTCGTCGTACCCCCTTATGGAGGCACGGACCGGGCCTCGGGGCAAACTCCAGTGGGGGCAGAATCTCCCTGCCACTCAGGGCAGGGGTGAAGTATGTGCAGGGTGAGATGGGGGGAGGGGGGGAGGTTAGGAGCGCAGCGTGCTCAGCACACCTACATCGACATATATACATAATACAATGGCTTGAATCCTGCCAGGAGTGACGCCCTACAGCTGGCTCCTACTGAGAACTACGAAGACTGAGCTGTCCTGGGACGACTAATGTGCCGACTGGACCGAAGAGAATGGCCGTGGTCTCCCCACGTTGTCCGCGCCCCTCCATCGGTCCAGCGACTGGGGCAGTGAGTCCAAAGACAAGATCGCTTGCGCATTTGCTATATTTAACTCAAGAACGAAACTTATTTTTTTTTATATCAAAAATATATTCACTTACATAATAGTTTATGTAATTAACACGACCCTGACATGAACCTAAAGACCTGTCCCATCGTCGACGATGAGCGCGCAGCGAGTCGAGTTTGACATTTAGCGAGTTTGTAAATAAACAACGAAAATCGACCATATCGTACTGAAAGTTTTATCACTGAGGCATGATCACATGATTACTTACTCATATCTCATTAGATAACTTAAAGACAAATAATAAATAGATATATAGGTAGATAAATATACCAGAATATTCGCTCTAAAGGTCCGATCAATTATTAAGCATTAGCAAGCGTTTTAGTTACCGATCTTTCTATGATAGTTTTTCTACTGCCCCAAGCTCGAAGGCAAAATTTTCGAGAATTAATGGTATTTGCAACGAAAGGTTTGATCGCTTGATAATATCATTAGACAAAAATTGTACAACTATGTAAAATTATACATTTTGAGCCTATTGAGAATGCGAAAATAATATGAAAAGAAACTTTGAGTAGTAGAAACTTTGATTTTAGTTTCCTCTACATGTATCCTTCTTTTAGTCTTGCAAATAATCTCATATTTTAGTTCTAAGTACATCATCATCATAAGAACAATGATCCTTGAGCGATTGTTGATAATTTCTCACTATTACTTACATGGCATCATAAATCGTTTACACATTAATTGACCGTGAATCGATTTCTCGCCTGCGATGGGACACGCGTCTAAAGTAGAAACACGTCAACCAACTAATTAAACATTATTTACAATTAGCATTAAAAACTTAGATTACCTTAACTGCGAAATATCACACTTATAAACGTGCGTTTAAAAGTTTTAGCGCCTTCAGATGTGTGATATGGTACATACTTATTATATTGATTTAATCCGAAGCTATAGGTACTTGCATGAAATTATTTTAAAGTGTTTTTGTTGCATTCAATGGGCGATATAGTCTCTTAACCAGCTCGCTCCATTTTTATATGAAAAGAATATGTAATAAGCATTGGCGCGAAAATTCATACTATAAGAATTCCGAATTCAAAAGTGACTATTGTTTTTTAAATACTGTGTGTCCAGACTGTATATTATTATTCATAGCATCCTCAAAACTCGTGAACAGACTAAACAATAGTTCATAAAAATAATTAAGCCTAATTTTCATGGTTTATTGTCATAAAGCCTAAAGTCTAGATGATCTTAAATGGTCACCATCACTTATTATCATTAGCTATACAAGCCGTACAATCATTCCGATGCCTACCAGTTTTTCAAACGTCAAAGGTTTAGGCACACAATCTAACATTCATTGGATAACAAATGTTATTAAAAAATTATACACCCCTATTTTTTAATTAGTACAAAAAATTTAACTGGGCTCTAAGTATCTTTAACTAATCATATTTGTGTAGTTAAAAAATAAAAAACACTAAGTCTCAAAACTGTCCACAAAAATACGTAATAACTGGTAAATGCTAAATAATTATAAAAAAATCAATCAATGACCGATAGTAGGTACGGGCGGCGGGGTTTGGGTACCTACGGGGCGCTGCTCCATTGATAAATTCCGGGAAACTCAAGTCGAAGCCCACCAACCACCCCTTGTCCCTCTGCGCCCGCGCCGTGCTCCGACGCAACAACGACAAAAACAGTGCTAAATTGTTATCGGAAGTGTGCGCATCCTTTTTTTCGTTGCAACAGTTGTTTGTTTAAGTTTTCCCTGACGCGATGGCTTATCAGTTCACATCACGGGAGTATGTAGCTATGCTTCGTGCGTACTTTTTGAGTGGAGAAAACGCGAGTGCAGCTGTACGTATGTACAGGGAAGACAACCAAACGCTCGACAGCCAAATGTGCGAACCGTGATAAATGCTTACCAGCGTTTACTAGATCACGGTTCATTCCACGCACGGTCACCTACGTACGTCAAGAACGAGGAAGACCGGCGTTGTCACAAAATCTGTACGACGCCGCGACGATGTACTAGCGTATTTTGAAGAGGATCCCCGGCGGAGTACAAATTACGCTGATCGACGGTTTAACATCAGCCAGTCATGTGCCTGGAAGATTATTAATAAGGCTGGATTACATCCATATCACTACAGGAAATCTCAAGAATTAACGCCCATGGACTTCTTTTTGTGGAGTGTAATTAAGAGACGTGTGCACAGAAGCGAGCGAATTAGGCTCNGGAATCCCAATCCTCAATCGTGAATGTATCAGGATTGGCCGAGACGAAACCTGTTTGATATTGCAAAAGGTTGTTTTTCTTGCAGGAGCGTCACACAGGGACGTGTGACATGTCAGAATGGCCGTGTCGTGGATAACGACTTTTAGTTGTCGTGGATAACGACTTTTAGTAAAAGACGGTGGTTTTGATTATTATTTTAAATGATGAGATGTTGTTTTGATAAATATCACAAAATGAAGGGTAGACTACGTAACGCCACAGTATAAAATGGCGGTACGTGGACAGAGTCGTGGCATTTCCGTGTCAGACAGTAATTCCGTCCGTCTCAGTCAGTGAGTCTCTGTCAGTCAGTCAGTCGGTCAGTCGGTCTGTCGGTATATGCAACGAAACTGTCGGTTTATCCTGTCATTGTGAAAGTTGTGTGTGTTGAGTTTCAATAATTATTATTCAAAAGGTTTTATTGACTTTTTATAAACTGTGTTCAATCAAATACGAGTGATGACGGAACCTACCGCTCAGCCATCCCTGACGTGTGCCGACATATATATATCTCATATATGTACCTATACGAGGCTATTATTGCACGAAACAGAATATAGCGATTGTGCTATATAGCCACATGTCAATTTCAATTTATATATTACGATTTAACTGATTCACCCATACGAAAAAGCATCGTAACGATTTGATGCCAATGCAATCACATTCTATCTAAATGATACAGTTTTATTTTTATTCGTTTGTGAACGATAATGCTGAACTTTGTTTTAAAAATAAACAAAGGATGATAAATAAATTGATAAATAAACAAAAGTCCCTTGCGATAATCGATTTATATATATATAAATAAATGGAATGATGAAAAATCTACATTACGACGCGTCTTTCGAGAGACACGAGAAAAATAAGATGAACAAGAAAAATAATCTAGTTAACGTACACACAATTCGTATATCAATGAGATGTTGTCCATTAATGGTGTTGAAATAATACTCCGGAAGTGAGAAAATTGCGAACTATTTTCACATTATAGATCAGCTTAGAAAATTAAATTATGTAAAGTTTACAATCTTCCAACAAATGGGCTGCATTGAATACCACTAGGGTTACGAGATACAAATAAAAGACGAGCAGATAAGCTTACGGCCGGCTCGTCTGGGGTTAAGTATTTAACGCAGTCATAGACGCTATAACGAGAATGCCTCTACTGACCATGTAATATGGTTATTGTCCTAAAGTGTTGATCATAACCATATCGAAGCGGACACTTACAAGTTTTTACAGTGCATATCTAATCATTGCCTATCGGAAATGGCATTGGATAGGACACACTCTACGGTGCAGCGAAGTCAACGCAGCATCAATCGCATTTGAGTAGCAACCACTTGGCTGGAGACCTGGTCGCCCTGTACGTACTTGGCGACGCCCTGTGGAGAACGAGATGAGGACTGCCGCCGTGACCTAGAGTGATGTCACGTAGCAAGCGCAAGACAGGGTCAAGTGGAAACAACTTGTGAGGGTACTATGTACCAGCGGGGTACCCTAGGACTACAGTAACATGTCTTCTCAATATTGTCACTCTTGACAGAGCGGTCGTGATCGTCACGTAATGAAGGGGCAGACTTGACGCGTCTCACGATGTTCCGCGATCTTTTCCTGCTCGAGGCCATCCTACTGCACTTATTTAGGCTTGTACAAGTAATAAAAAACAGTTAGGGCTGCAATCAACGTTGCGTTCGTTAAGAAATGACTGATTACTGACGGATTATTTCGATGTTCGTTTTCGGAAGGTAGTTGGTAGAAGCTTGTTCGCTTGAGTATTTATCTTGAGTATGTGCCGCAAATCCAACACGCAACCAATGATCGGTGCATTCGCGCTTAAACCGTTAGACCATGCAGGTCCAAAAAAAAAACGTCGTCCTGCAAACCGTATTTAGTATTCACTTGATGGAAAATGATCATCGCGGCCCATAGCAAAATAAACACATTTATTTAAACATCACAACGTTTATACTAATCAAGGGCCTCCGAAATAACCTTAGACCCTTGTGACGTACTCGTTTACGTAACCTTGGCAACTGACACTCACAGAAAATTTTCCTAAAGGGCACTAAATCAGTAATATTGTAAGATAACAACATAATATTATATGAAGCCGTGTCAGATGTGTGGAACCACTTATCAATCAGGAAGCGCTTCAATATTTCGTTGTTGACCTAAATCGAGTGGCACGTTTTCATCATAAATACAGATTTACTATTACATACATTGAAAAAGGAGCCCAGAGTTTGCCGATTCGTCACATTGGTGAAACTATTTGTATGCAGTTGGAACAGCGCTCCTAGCGGCAAACGTGCCATCTTCATGCAAATTTGAGTTAACTTTTACGCTATCGAGAGCGTTAAAAAGCACGCACTAAGTACACTAGTTTCACCAATGTGACGAATCGGCAAACTCTGGGCTTTTTCAATGCACATTGATTGCGAATCGGTGGTAAAATAATTATAATTTGAAAGTGTCTCTTTTACTAAACTCCATACTTTTGTCTGAAATTGTTTTTTTTTGTTTAGCGTTTTCTTTAAATGCGACGTAATTTTAGTTTTTTTTTTCATAAATGAACAGACAAACAACGGTCTATCTGGTACTAAGCGGTTACAAAAGCCAACCATATGACCATCATAACCAATGATCTGAATGAATTTTATAACTGGTGATCAACCCATCCTTCGAACCTTCAAGCAGTACTTCGATCCGGTTGTGGAATTCAAGCTTCTATGTCTATGGGAACCAATTAATGCTAGGCGGAACGTGAGCTCTTTCACATGTCTAGCTCGGTAATACAGGACCGGAACGTTAACTTTAATAAATAGTCTTTAGATTGACGCGAAGACTTCAGAAATTGATGTATGTTTAGTATTAACTAGCGGCCCGCTCCGACTCTGCTCGGGTCTTTAACAAAAATTTTACGTTGTTTTATTTTTTTAAATAAAAGAACACTTATTGCGGCATAACTATAATAGTTAGACATATGCTGTCGCGACACTTTTTGTAAATAATAATGTGTTCTACAAAGTCGTAGTACATTATTTTATTCTATCATCAATAGTTTTCGCAGGGCACGCGGTGTAAAGAATATTTTAGGTAATTTTTTTACACCTTGGGTTACATTATTGGAGTTTTAGTAAGGATCCCTAATTTTTTTCAAAAAAGATTATAGCCTATGTCACTCGGGCATCGTGTAGCTTCCAAACAGTGAAAGAATTTTTCAAATCGGTTCAGTAGTTTCGAAGCCTATTCAATACAAATAAACAAACAAATCTTTCCTCTTTATAATATTAAGTATAGAAGTATAGATAGTATAGCTAAATGCAAGAATAGATAAACACTACCAAGAAAACGATAAATTAGTTTTAAAATACTGATGTCCACTAACAACAGTAATCGCTCGCCGTCAGGGAGGGCGTATTGTTTGCCTTCAGAGGCCATTAACAGTTACGTAAACAACAAGCAAGAAATCAAATACCGGTAATGACTATTACAGATTACTATGTGCTTGTGTATAAAGTGATACGCTTCGTTGGTGTAGTGATTAGTGACCTTGACTGAGCCACGTAGTCTAGGTTCGATTTAAAGATCGGAGTTAAAGGTATTAGGGATCTGTGTGTACCGAATCTTGTCTCGTATAGAGAGGTTTCCGTTATCCGTGATGCAGGAAACAACTCCAACTCAGGACCACTTTGAAAGTGCAATTTAACTAATACGAAGTCGTCGTGGCCTAAAGGATAAGACGTCCGGTGCATTAGTATCTAGCTATGCACCGGGGATCGAATTCCGCAGGCAGGTACCAATTTTTCTAATGAAATACGTACTTAAAATAATGTTCACGATCGACTTCTACGATGAAGGAATAACATCGTGTAATAAAAATCAAAACCCGCAAAATTATTGCGTAATTACTGGCGGTAGGACCTCTTGTGAGTCCGAACGGATAGGTTACCGCCCACCACCACCCCGCCTATTTCTGCCGTGAAGCGGTAATACGTTTCGGCTTGAAGGGTGGGGCAGCCGTTGTAACTATACTGAGACCTTAGAACTTATATCTCAAAGTGGGTGGCGCATTTACGTTGTAGATATCTATGGGCTCCGGTTATAACTTAACACCAGGTGGGCTGTGAGCTCGTCCAGCCATTTAAGCAATAAAAAAAATAAAAAATAATAAAACTACTTAAAACTCATATTTCCCTAATTGCTAAAAGAAGTCTAATAAACCTATAATGTCCCCTTAATTTGAGAATTGTTAAGCGAATTCATATCCATTACGTGATATTTTATACATTCGATAATTTCACTAGGACATGCAACTATTATTGCATTGTACACGCGAGCGGTACGCGAATACATAATGAATGAATTAACTACGAAGATTGAATTTTTTAAACATTTTTTATGGATCTTTAGTGAAAGAGAATGATTGTGGGTAAGTATCATAGAATAACAACAGTGTATTTGACTAAAATTCTGATTCGCGCTAACCAAATTAATTATTAATTCATGAAAAACTTCCACATATACAATTTCCCAACAACATATAGATTTTCGGTCTACCCGGAACAATAATGCCCCCTGGGTGGAAGAACTTCGATTTAGCGTTCCCAATACACGATAAGACATTAGAAAGATTAATAATTAATTATACATGTATAAAAAGATGTGTGGTACCGTGGGACACCGGATAGGAACGAAGTTCCACATAAAAAAAAAAAAAAAATTACGAGAAAAAAATCGCGCGCTGAAATATCGCTGTGCGGAAAACAAGGCCTTATTCCACGGACTTTTTGTTACGGTTTTTACCACCACATTTTTTTCAGTTCGGTCGCGCAGCAAAATCCCTATCTCCTCCAAGCCTGCCGTAAGGAACTTCGTTCCAATAATTAATTACCTTATTCGAAACTGTGATCATATCGACTAAAAAAAAATTTTTTTTTCACTATTGGTTCTTCCGATATACCTAGTCAGGTCATAAATTCTGTCACATGTTTAATGTAAAATAATTGAAACAAGTTTATTATGTAACCATTCATATTCCAAAATGAACTTAACAAAACATAGTTAGTTTCTTATGACACTAAAGTTTATTCAAAATGACTCCGTGATTTTGAATACAGGCCTTCAATCTGCGCGGCCAGTCGTCTATCGCAGCACGAACGAGGTCCATGTCAATATCGGCGGCTGCCTTAATCAAGGATGTCTTGAGTGACTCCAAATTGGGATGAGGCTTTGAGCACGCCTTTTCCGCCAAGTGTTGCCATATCTTGTAATCTAACGGACTCAAATCTGGACTGGAGGAAGGCCAGTCTTCGTGCCGGATGAAGTCGATTTCACGCGCCGCCAGCCAGTCTTGTGTGCTCTTCGCTCTATGAGCTGGCGCCGAATCTTGTTGGAATACCCAGTGCCTGTTATTGAACATGGTATGAGAAACAGGTTCCACAAGGTTCGTCAGGACTGTATTTTGATACACAACTGCATTNTTTCACGCGCCGCCAGCCAGTCTTGTGTGCTCTTCGCTCTATGAGCTGGCGCCGAATCTTGTTGGAATACCCAGTGCCTGTTATTGAACATGGTATGAGAAACAGGTTCCACAAGGTTCGTCAGGACTGTATTTTGATACACAACTGCATTCGTTTTTACACCTTTCTCACAAAAATGTACCTCTGTTAAGCCCCAATAAGAAACTCAGTATGTTAAAATTTTGAATTGGCGCGTAACCGCAACGATGCAACGCAATAACTGCAACACGGTCTTCTTTAAGCGTCCACTCCATATTTAAAAATGAGTAAAATTCTAAAAGTATACATTTTTATTTTCATGAACAAATCGAAATTCGAATTCAATAAACTTTTTTGTGGCCAGCATTCGAAAAGAAAAGTTTTTACTGTGTGACAATACTTATGATCTGACTAGTTATATTGTAAATCTTGGTATAACGCGGAAACGTAATTCAATAAAAATGTGTGAATTGTATCGAAACACAAGAGTGTCTGTCGGAGGGAGGCCTTGAGGTATTGAAATTGTACGTGTTTAGGGTCACGCAAGCGGCCCTATGGTCGTAAGCAGCACCTTTGGGCGTATTTTAAATATTTCCGCCTAGGGGACGACACATCACAACATCCGGTAAAGTGAACGCTATGGCCTACAAGGTGGCAGCTACAGAAGCTCGTAGACGATATGACGGTATGAAAGCCGGTAGATTTAAGACATTCTCCCAAATATTTATTAGGCATCGGATAAAATACATAATATACGAATTGAGTGTGGCGGGTAGCCATCATACAACGCAAGATAATTGACAGATGCCTGAATCTCGCTTACGACATTTTCAAGATAAAGCGCATATATACAAGTTCCGAACAACAACATTTGGACCGGCGGTCTACCGAGCAAATATCATCCGCTCGGTGGAAGATCTTCCTTTCGTCGTAAACTCCCCAAACTGGTGACCTGCGACAAGACGTGATCAATCGCAACCTTCTGATTCATCATCAGCGCATCAAGAACTTCGGCTACCACAATCCCCGCATTCTCGCAGATAAAAGCAAGTCATCGACAGTCGTCCCACAGCAAGCCAGCATCGCAGCCTCAACAGGACCATCGCAGCCGACTCACCGCGCTTCCTGGCCCTACGGCACGCACCTACACTGCCTCATCGCACAGCATTCAAGCTCAGTTTCGACTCACTGCAAAAACTTCGAGCAGCACTGGCGACACGCACGCAGCATTCAAGCTCAGCCTCGACTCACCGCAGGCTTCGAGCAGCACTGGCCCTTGCAAGCTAATCTCAGCACGGACAACGCTAACTAAAAAATGACACGACCTCCAGTCTCGGAGGGGAGTGATGTGGCGGGTAGCCATCACACAACGCAAGATAATTGACAGATGCCTGAATCTCGCTTACGACATTTTCAAGATAAAGCGCATATATACAAGTTCCGAACAACAACATTAGGACCGTCGGTCTACCGAGCAATATCACCCGCTCGGTGGAAGATCTTCCCTTTGTCGTATTCCTACATTGAGAATTATTATTTTATTGCATGGGCGTGTGAAAGAGCTCACGGGCCCCCCTTCTTACTGATGATAGGACCTCTTGTGAGCCCACACGAGTAGGTACCACCGTCCTGCCTATTTCTGCCGCGAAGCAGTAATACGTTTCGGTTTGAAAGGTGGAGCAGACGTTGTACTGTAAAAACTGAGACCTTAGAACTCATATCTCAAGGTAGGTGGCGGCATTTACGTTGTACATGTCTACGGGCTCCGGTTACCACTTAACATCATGTGGGCCGCGAGCTCATTCATTCACATAAGCAATAAAAAAAGTATTTAGTTGTTACCGGCATCGACAGTAATCACAACGTGAATGTACGCTACCCACCTTGAGACGCGATCTTTAGGTTTCAATAATTATGTAAAGGTTGTCCCAACCTTTGACAACCCGGAACACATGTCTGTTTCGCGGCAATAACGTACAGTTAGGTACCAAATATTTTCGAAATTTCCCAAAAAAATATTTATTTTTCCTCGACTCAACCATACATCACGATTTGATAGACATCTTCCATCTTGAGACATGAATTTGAAATCTCAATCGTATTGTTTAACGCTTATCTTACCCTAATATACCGATTGCACAATTTTCCTTACTAGAGGTCCCGCAGTAGTCGAAATTCGACTATAATTAACTGTAATTGTAAGTTTGTACACTATTATGATTGTATTTTATACTTCTATTATCACAAATTTCGCCAAGGCTACACTATAATAAAATATTAATAAAGACAAACAATATTTAATCTATTCTCAATTTGACCACAGACGTGAAGTACAAAAGTTGGACAATAAATAGTATGCATGCGTGTGTGCGTCAAATACATGGTATGTAGTGTGTGTAATGTTTTCTTTATTGATTTAAAGTATCTTTTATGCATTATTTAAAAAAAAAATTAGCATTGTACACTTCTTCTCTATATTCTCTATAAGTGTGGAAAATTTCATACTCCTTCGTCCGCGCAATTTTCGTAAAAAGGGATACAAAGTTTTTGCTTCACGTATTAATATATAGATTAAATAAAACCAATTTAAAGTGAGCTCCCAATCACATTCATTGTGTTTTTCTAAATAACCCGGGCGACGCACAGTGGGTCGATACTATGATTTTAGTGACTTAGGCACCAACTTTGTTTTTTTTCATTTTTCTTTATGTAGATAGATAGAGCTCGTTAATCTAAATAATAATTGTTTTAGGCAAAAATTACAAAAACTTTATAGTTTGGTCAGAAAAATGTGTTTTGTGATTTTTTTGTATGGAGCGGGTCACATTAAATTAAATTNGCATAAAATAATAAGACAGCATGTTATGTAATATTTAAATAGTGGATCCGACAGCAAAAGGAACATCTTTTCAAGACGGAAGTCTTTGAACATTAGCGAACAACGGTTCAAGTTTGACTCTTTCTTGAAAAATTCTCTGAAATCAGAAAGGAAGAACAGTTTGTTATTATTGTGCATTGATTGATTTTAATCGAATCTATGATTTTTTTTAATCTGATTGTTTCTGTAATATTTTATTTTGAAGTTTTTTTTTTTTTTTTACGTTCGAATCGGGTGCTGGAGGTCAGAACCAGTTCATGTTTCTTGTTCAGTACTTTTATTTACATTATATTTTCTGCATTACAATAATGTTTTGAATTTATAGTGTTAAATAAAATGCAAAGGCTTACTTTCCCTTTGTCATTTCTTCGATCTCCTTTGCCATCTGCGCGTCAGCAGCTTTCAACATTTGCTGGTATTCCACCAAGTTCTCATCCATGAACGTTGTTGTTCGTCTCGTTGAATTTCTGTTATCCGATCGCTACTGGAAATACAAAAAAATATTGTAAATTACATACAAGTGTGTCAATGCGACAACGATCTTATCACTTACTCTAGATGTTGAAGTTTTAGTTGTAATTATCTTGTTAAATCCAACGGATGCTCTACGGAAGGGTTTGTATTCTGGAGGCTGAAAATTAACAAAAATATTTGATAATTCCTTGAAATGTTCCTCGATATCACAACTTCACTGTAACTTACCCTGGCTGGTCGTGACAGAAGAAAGGTTTCCAGTTTATTTTTTGTGATGAAAGGATCATTTTGAGATTCAAAATTTGGTTCAATAATATATTCTCTTGCAAAATCTATAAGGAGTTCTAGCGTTTGCTTGGTTACGTGAACTTTTCTGAAAACGAATTTGTTTTATTTATTTTTTATCTATAACTTTATTGCAGCATGTTTTCAATTCGTTATCGGATTTATACATAAAATTAGTCATATCTATTTATCATACCCAGCTTTTCCGGTGGATTCCATTTTGTTTGCTATGGTAACGTCTTTTGACCAAACATCGTATTGCCATTTTCTGATACCTATCAAGCCACTCAGAATTCTCCCGGAATGTACACCTATCCTCATATCTATGTTTAAGGAGCGTTTTTCTCTGTAATACAATATAAAAATATCTGATGCACTATTATTGGTACATATTAATGGGTAGGGTATCTTGTGAACGTATAGGATTACCCTTCCTATTTTTGCTGCAAAGGAGTAANACATACAAGTGTGTCAATGCGACAACGATCTTATCACTTACTCTAGACGTTGAAGTTTTAGTTGTAATTATCTTGTTAAATCCAACGGATGCTCTACGGAAGGGTTTGTATTCTGGAGGCTGAAAATTAACAAAAATATTTGATAATTCCTTGAAATGTTCCTCGATATCACAACTTCACTGTAACTTACCCTGGCTGGTCGTGACAGAAGAAAGGTTTCCAGTTTATTTTTTGTGATGAAAGGATCATTTTGAGATTCAAAATTTGGTTCAATAATATATTCTCTTGCAAAATCTATAAGGAGTTCTAGCGTTTGCTTGGTTACGTGAACTTTTCTGAAATTAAATTTGTTTTATTTATTTTTTATCTATAGCTTTATTGCTGCATGTTTTTAATTCGTTATCGGATTTATACATAAAATTAGTCATATCCATTTATCATACCCAGCTTTTCCGGTGGATTCCATTTTGTTTGCTATGGTAACGTCTTTTGACCAAACATCGTATTGCCATTTTCTGATACCTATCAAGCCACTCAGAATTCTCCCGGAATGTACACCTATCCTCATATCTATGTTTAAGGAGCGTTTTTCTCTGTAATACAATACAAAAATATCTGATGCACTATTATTGGTACATATGAATGGGTAGGGTATCTTGTGAACGTATAGGATTACCCTTCCTATTTTTGCTGCAAAGGAGTAACGCGTTTGGTTTTTATAGGGTCGGGACAGCGGTTGTACTATTCGAGACTTAGACCTCATGGCTCAAGGTAGATGATCACATTCACCTAGTAATGTGTACAATTTCTGATAACAACTTAACATCAGCAGGATCACTCGTCGAAGCCAAAAATAATATTTTTGTTTTTCTAACCAAACGCTACTTTGGAAATTACTTTGAATTAGTAAATCAGATTTGGATCTGATGTATGGATTATATTAGAATTAAGGTGAAAAGTTTTGTTTAAGATAATTTCCTACCTGACATCTTTGATGATATGAATCATTTCCAGTCCTAAATCAACGCAGTTTTTCGCATGATAAACAGAAGGCTTAGGAATCCCACTGACGCAGTAGTAACAGTCGCCAAGGAATTTTATTTAGCCTCGTCACATCTTCCAAAAAGTTCGTTCAGTAATTCCACCATTCTCATGGGAGATAAACTTGTTGATATCATTGTGTAATTAACGACATCCGCATAAAGAATACTGACATTTTCGTATTCCTCGACGTATAACTGACTAAAACAAAAACAATTATTAACTAATTATTATAATTATTCACAATTATTTAATTTTACACATTAATTTAATATTTAAAAAAAATTTAAGCAGCAATTTTTTTGCTTCCTTTTTTTGCTTAAAGTCTTAAATATTGAGACGTTTTGTTGCTAATGTTTTCTGAAGAGCTATAGAACTACCAACGTAAATTTTTAACGAGGTAATCAATCATCTTTGACTGCAAAAACACTGGAATGGAAAGTCTTTTTTGCAAAAAGCTTCAGTTGGTGGTTACTGAAATGTCCTCGCACCGCTACCCTGACCTCCTATCGTCCAAATTGGAGTATGAAAAACAGGTTCAACGCCGCGCAAAGTAAAGTTCAGTTGTGGCTAACATGTATGAGTTTCAACGACGCGACAGTTGTATTGACGAAGAGTTTGAAGTGTGATTTAGCCCACATGACACAACCGGATAAGTTTATCTCCGGATCTTCTCTGTAGGTTGCAATTCTGGCGGTCAGGAAAGCACTGCTCTGCCTAGAGCAGATGTTAGCAAATTCTTTCAGGATGAACCCCGTGAGCTCGCCCACCAGTCATGAAGGAGCTTGAAGTCGTCGTGGACTAAAGGATAACACGCCCGGTACGTTCGTATCAAGAGATGCAACGGTATTCAAATCCCGCAGGAATGTACAAAATTTTCTAATGAAATATGTGCTTTACAAATGTTTGCGATTGACTTTCACGGTGAAGAATTAATATTCTGTAATAAAAATCATATCCGCAAAATTATAACTTGCGTAATCACTCTGGTGGTAGGACCTCTTGGGAGTCCGCACGGGTAGGTACCACCATCCCGTCTATTTCTACTGTGAAGCAGTAATGCGTTTCGGTTGGAAGGGTGGATTGGAAGGGTGGAAGGCAATTTACGTTGTGGATGTCTATGGGCTCCAGTAACCACTTAACACCAGGTGGGCTGTGAGCTCGTCCACCCATCTAAGCAATAAAAAAAAAACAAAAAAGCACTAATACTCTTTCGCTTAAAGGGTGGAGAAGCCATTGTACTGTTAAAACTGAGACTTTACAACTCGTGTTTCAAGGTGGGTGCCTGCATTTATGTTATAGATGTTTATTGGCTCCGGTAACAACTTGACCAGGTGGGCCGTGAGCTCGTCAACCTATCTAAGCAATAAAATAAAATAAAAAAGAAAGTTATAGATACTGATAGATAGGTAGACAAAATAAAAGACGGTCTTAGTGGAAGTGTTTTTTTTTTATGTATGAATATTTACTGGTGGCCCGGAGGCCTTTCCAGTTTCACCAGGACAGGTGGGCGAGCAAAGGCTCAGCCAGGAGGGGTGGGATTTGCTAACAGCTACCCGAGCGCCTCCGAAGGAGACCTAACAGCTCAAGAGCAGCTGCTTCGCGAATGAATCTAATACCGGATCAGAATCGCGACCCGCTGAGAAGATCCGGCGAGAAACTCAGCGAGCTGATTCATGGGTTAGGTTGCACGGCGAACTCTTTGTCGAGTTCGACGAGTACGGTTACCGGGGTCCCTAAGCCTGCTCCTAGTGTTAGAGCTGAAGGTATCTAATGCAAAGGTTATTGGATCTGATGGATCCGTAAGGACGTGTCTAGGGCGTCGACGGTGACTGGCTCCTGCGTGATCAGGATTCGGGGAGTAGTCAGCGGCGACAACGATAAGGCGATTATCATGACGCATAGCCTTATCGAAGTACCGTTCCGACGCTGACTTCATGTATTTCTGTATAGATTCGAGGCCCAGGTCGTCGTGTAGGTCAAAGTTCCTCACGAACCACGGAGCTCCGACGGCTAACCTGCACAAGCGGGATTGCAGAGATTGGAGGGTGTCTATGTGTGTGCGGGCCGCGTGAGCGAACACCACACTCGCGTAAGCCATGACGGGCCTTATGCAAGTTTTGTAAAGTGTCACCTTGTTCCGAAGGGACATTTTACTTCGCTTACAGATCATGGGGTAGAGTCTACCGAGAATAAACGCGGCACGGTCACGGACTGATTTTATATGCGGGCGGAATGTCATCGATGCATTCAGGGTAACGCTCAGGTACTTGACCTTCCTAGCCCAGGGTATGGGTTGTCTAAAGAGAGTAATTGAGGGTGTGAGATTCCTCCTCCTAATCCGAGAGGAAATCGGTGTGGAGCTTCCCCTCTGAAATAGCACCGCAGTACTTTTCACTGGGATGATGTCTATGCGCCATTTTCGAAACCACTGTCCTAGGGCTAGGGCTGCGCTCTAAAGCTTCTTCGTGATTAGGGACTTGTTTCTACTGGAATAGTAAACAGTCGTGTCGTCGGCGAATAAAGCTAACTGGGTCGGCGGCGACCGGGGAATATCGTTGACGAATAAGCTAAACAAGAGGGGTGAGAGAACAGAGCCTTGCGGGACTCCAGCTGTGAGAGGTCGTGGGGAGGAGCGGGTTTCCTCGACTCGATATCGGAAAGAGCGGTTCGACAGGAAGTCCCGTATGATGAGCACGAGACTATCCGGCACGCCCATGTTGAATAGTTTGAAAATCAAACCGTTGTGCCAGACTTTGTCGAACGCTTTTGCGACGTCGAAGAAGAGAGCTCCCGTGTATAACGGTTTTGGTCGATTAAGCCCCACAAGAATGTGCTCCGTGAGGCGGTGCACCTGTTGAACGCATGAGTGATTTGTACGGAATCCGAATTGTTCATCGATAAGAATGCCCTTGGATGAGACGAAGTCTCTGAGGCGTTTGTAGAGCAGACGCTCATACAGTTTGCCTAGAGACATGAGGAGGCTAATCGGGCGGTAGCTCGTCGGATGATTTTTTGGTTTACCGGGTTTATGTATGCCGATAACGTCCGCTTCTTTCCACACCGCGGGAAAGATACAGTTCGCCATAGCGGCATTGAAAATAGATGCCAACATCACGATGAGTTGGACGGGTAGAAGTT
>NW_021011504.1:2090198-2117741 GCF_003987935.1 Bombyx mandarina
AAGTTATAATAATAAATTACGGCATTATGAAGAAGAAAAAAACAATACTATGAACTAAATTACTATTGTTGAAACGCTATCTCGAGAAACTGTACTCATTACGCGGACCAATCGGATACGAGCAATGTCACGCGATAAGCGCCTACACGTTGATTGGTCAGAATGACGGATCTAAAAAGTGTCGTGACAACTTTTCGTAAGAATTTTTTCCGTCTAGCCCCCTTTCACAACGCGCGATAAGGAACTTCGTTCCAATAAAAAGTATTTAGTTGTTACCGGCATCGACAGTAATCACAACGTGAATGTACGCTACCCACCTTGAGACGGGATCTTTAGGTTTCAATAATTATGTAAAGGTTGTCCCAACCTTTGACAACCCGGAACACATGTCTGTTTCGCGGCAATAACGTGCAGTTAGGTATAGTAACCGGCAAACTTCTTGAGCAAATGACCTTGACTGCGCAGAACCGAATTTTAGATCACTTTGGTGGTGAGGGTGAGGCGCGACGGCAGGGGAAATCGTATCGAGCGCGTTATTGGTAGATCAGTCGAACCTTGCGTCCCCACCGCGCCCTCGTTCCGCTTGCTCCCAAAAGTACGCTTGCGTACAGTGAAAAGTCTATCGTTATTAATCGTTAAGTTATTTGTTATAATTGCTTGTTGACTTTGTTGCCATTGCTATTTGTTGAGTGTTTGTTGATTTTTTATAAAAAATACACTATGCCGCGACAAACTGGTGTAGTATTCAAAAGAAAGGGTAGAAAAATTGTGTACGACGTACATTGCTTCATTATAAAACAAGGGAAGAATGATATGGAAAAAGTAAAACAGACTTCGGAAGCAAGAAAAACATCAGTGAGTACTGTTAGGTGCATTATTAACGAAGCTAAAGGCTCTGGCTTGCTCGCCGTGTTTCGGACTCCGGGTAAGAAAAGATCAGGGAAGAAGAAAGTTACCGGAATGGATAGTTTCGTTCAATCTTTAATAAAAAGATGTAATCATAATAACTACATAACAAGCAGCGAAACTCCGTATCGTAGAAAGGCTTCGAAAACTTTAAAGAAGATATAAATTTTAATGGCTCGGAATGAAGCTTACGACGAATTACGAAAGAGCTAGGCTTCAGATTGAAAAAAAAAAACAGAAAGTAATCGGAAGCTGGTAATTGAAAAAAGTAACATTCGATTACTACGAATCGAATATCTTCAAAAAATAATTAACTATAGACAAAAAAGAAGACCGAACCGACCGAGTTGTAAACTACACCGATGAGCCCTATGTCGACTCATCACGATGATAGCGACTCGGGTGATGAAAACAGTGATGATGATGATGGTCAAGATTATGATAACGAAAAAAAAATTACAAATACCAGCTTCGCTTCAACTGAACCAAGACCTGGCATCAGCTCTAGTTTTGACTTAATAGAAGGAATATCTATTTTACCCCAAGATTAAATTATTACAATTATTAACCTATATTTTTTGTTGATATTCTAATAAATATATAAATAAATACATAATATGTTGATTTTAATAATTTTATAGCATTATGACGCAGAGTAAATAATGTTTTTGCACGTGAGTGTACCATGCGCGAACTTACCCCCGCTACGTCGACAAATGCTCAAGAAGTTTGCCGGCTATTATACAAAACATTTTCGAAATTTCCCAAAAAAAAATGTTTTTTTCCTCGACCCAACCATACATCACGATTTGACAGACATCTTCCATCTTGAGACATGAATTCGAAATCTCAATCGTATTGTTTAACGCTTATCTTACCCTAATATACCGATTGCACAATTTTCCTTATTAAATAAAACCAATTTAACGTGAGCTCCCAATCATATTCATGCTGTTATATTATCTATTTCTAAATAACCCGGGCGACGTTTCATATTTTCTAAAGCTATATTGAGGAGTAGGAAAGTTAAAACAAGGATATCTTTTGATCAAACAAGTTTTGTTTTGTGACTATGACAATTAAATTACAAATTATCATATTTCTCATTTATTAGTATTTGAGTGTGATGTTGAAGACTAATATGGATAGTACAAATAACATGTTTTGAATGTTTATACGGTTAAGTAAAAAAAATAGGCGTTAAATTAAAAATAATTATCATGTACGAAGTCAACATACGTACGACCTTCAGTTTACGAAAGGATCTGTTTATCGAATTCCTGGACTCGTCCTGCCTGTATCATCAAACTGTTTATACAAATTTAAAATATTTAATAAAATACAATTGACGATTTGTTATTATTAATTACTTGTATGATAAATTACATATAAACAAGGAAGCAAAGGATAACAATGAATCCTTGCTGGCGCTCGAAGTACCAGGGAACCATAAACGCGTAGAGGTCGTTCGTACCTTACCGGTTGCAATTGGATATTGCGTGCTCGCCACAGCTCTACATAAGGCTAAATGGAGTGACGTAATTAATGTTGAACGCGGCGCGCGGACGTGACCGGTCCAACAAGTAGCCGGCGGTTGGCGATACCATTGCCGTTTTATGTTCTCCTGGTACCGAAGTGTCAAATAACAATAATAGGAAACAATTAAGTTATCAATCAACCAATATACAAACAAAAATTATTGTTGCGAAACTTTTCAGAAATTTTATTTCATTGAATAGTCTTATCTCGAGTATTTGTGATTAATAATAATTTACATATTTAGAAAGAAAAAAAGAGATTGTAACAAAACACAATTTAAAATTTTAAGAAAGTTATTTTGAACAAACACGTCATGTAGGAAAAATAAAACAAAAAAATATATTGTGTTCCTGTATTATTATAACAAAAGTTTACTGTTCTACGTGTAGATTTGTACAGTTGGAATAGATAAACAAAACGGTTTAAGTCGTACCTAAGGTCACTGTAATCAACAGCGTTTTAAACTATCCGATGTTTCGAAGATAAATAATTCTCTTATTTATTTTAAAATAGGTAGATCTTTATGGGTAATATTCTTGAGGACGCTCAGAAGAAGGACTTCGCTGAAGCAAGGGTAGCAGCATAGAATTGTATTCAGTGCAAAAGAAAAAAACAACTTCAAGTAAATGTAATCGATTACTGATCAAGTCGGGGACGCTTGCACTGCGATCTGTTCTTCAGTGGCCATGGCAAAGGGCTTCTTGCGATGAGATTTCCACCGTCAACTTCAGTTATTTTTATATACATGTATACTTTAATGAAAAAAGAAATGGAACGAAATGAAATGAAGATGAATTGTCTGAAATTGTAATTATTGGGATGAAAATAAATTAAATGAAAAGAAATGAGATGGTTTTAAATATCACTACATAGTATAAAACAATGTCGTTTTCTCTGTCCCTATATCCCTATGTATGCTTAAATCTTTAAAACTACGCAATAGATTTTGATGCGGTTTTTTAATAGATAGAGTGATTGAAGAGGAAGGTTTATATGTATAATAACATCCTTTAAATAGTGGATAAATCAATAATAAATTACAGTTTCCGAAGCGAAGCGAGGGCGGGTCGCTAGTATATGAATAAAAAAATTACCTAGCAAAATAGTAAGAGTTTCATGAAACTTTAGAACACGCTACACAGCTAGATTAAACACTAAATAGACAAAATATATCACACAACTTTACTCCTGGCGTTCCCGCTAAAAATCCATTAAATTATTTAAACATAAACGCATCTGACATTAAATAGTGTTGAATGTACATGCATACATGTATTTTGTTCAGTTTGTCGAGAAATAAAAATTAATTTAATAGATATTCATTCATTCGGAATGTCAAAACAAAGTTATTTGAGTAATTCGTTTATTTTTCATTGAATTAATTTTATTATCGAGTCATTTTATTGTAATAAAAAAGGCGTAACTTTAAGAGACATGATCAATTGCCACTTTTATACCATAAGTTTTAGACAAAATCACTGAACACCCGATATGGCGCTAAATCTAGCAAAAAATAATTTATTGTAGCATTTATTTTAGCATCGTCTGACGGCCATTTTGAAATGTTGTTTTGACAGGCATGTAAATATGTGATTGAGCATTTGTTTTGTGTTGTACAAAATGCCAAATGTGATTTGTATTCTTAAAGTGTTTCTGTCTCTAAGCTCTTTTAAGAATCATTGAGCGAGCAGGTCTTAACAATAATCTTCGCCATGGTCAGTCATATTTTTAGTTCATGTGTCTGATCTCGTCGCTAGGTTGCGATACATCCCTGTCGAATTACCGTACTAAAATTTGGTAATTATCAATCTTAATGCACGGGGCAAGGGAATGTCAATATTTCGAGATAACTTTGAGCATTCGTGAACATGCCGTTAGATGTTACGTTTTAAAATCGCATCGACCGCATTGTATTCGCTTTCTAAAACGACGCAACAATAAGTTTGTATTCAAGACCAGTGCGTGTTCTTTGTCTCGTAGGTATGCAGGACGAATAGCCACACACATTGGTTTTTATTCCCCCCATGTTTAAATCAAATTAATTTTCTGTATATGTGTTACTGATGATGAACACAGTATTGTAAATATCTACAAATATTTTAAACAACACGTCAAAAAGTGTACTTTTTTAACCGACTTCAAAAAAGGAGGAGGCTCTCAATCCGACAATTCGACTGTATGTTTTTTTATGTTTGTTACCTCATAACTTTAGACTGGCTGAATCGAGTTTGATGATTCCTTTTTTATTAGAAAGCTGACGCTTCCCGTGTGGTCCCATTTAGGTCCAATTTAGTCCAGTTCTGATAATGGTGTCCATAAGAAAACCATATAAATCTTAAATTTGCATCAAGTACGTGCGCGATAAATTGACGAATAACTCAATATCACGCCAACCGATTTCGATAATTATTGTTTTACTGTATATTGATTTGTTTTGGAATATTATAATTTTATATTTGAAGTCGGTTTTTGTTAAATCATGTCTATTTACAATTATTATCATGTGCGCTCTAAAATTCGAACAAATTTAAAGCTGAATCTATAATCCAAATGCTGTCGTATTATACTATAGCACGTGTTTAATAGAACATGAGAGGCGAAACATGTCCAACACGAAAAAGTTGTATTTCCCACATTTAATATTCTGTGTCCGTTCCCTAAAAAAAAACACCGCCTGGGGATTTCCCCCGATCAAAAAAAAAAGGGATCTTATCGTACTTTATTATTCTTTACTGGAATCATGTGACGTCTGGATTGACAGCTCCCAAAATTCAGTACTGGGGAATTAACTACGCACACTTCCCGTTTTTTTTTTTTTTACCACAGGAGAACACTTCCCGTTAGGGTGTTTACGTTGATCTACTGAACGAATTTAAGGATATATTGTACGTGGAAACGTTTAAAAAAAAGGGTGCGTGTACTTACTTATGTACGCGCGTAAGAAGTTATAGGTACTTTATTTTTATTAAATTTATATCTTTTTTATAATATTAATAATTAATAATAAATATTTAACGTTAATCATTTAATAATATTTAGTATGAATTATATTAAATAATAATTTTGTCATTTATGTTATTAAATAATACACATAAGGATAGTTAACCTCAATTGTATTGGAGCACTTGTGGGCAACTTCATTTCTGTTAATTTTGTGTTACGCGCATCGTAAAATTTTTACTCTCATAAATTTTTCATAACGCGCCTAAAGAAGTATAACTTCAAAAAAAGATGTGTAGTGTCGTGGGACACCGGATAAGAACGAAGTTCCTTATTATAAAAATATTAATTTGAAGTTCTATTCGAGGTAGTATAAAGAAAATAAAACTGGAGGTTTCGCAACAACCCACGGTCATACGGTAACGTGCGAACTTATTGTGGTACACTTCATTCACGGTTGTTTGCATAAGAGTTAGTGTATTGCGCAAACGAACGCTCTAAGATCGTGGTCAATGAATGGTAAAAAAATATGTTATTTTTTGTACGTTATTACAAAGTTAAGTCGTACACTGTGTGCATTACTAATTTGTACGTTATTACAAAGTTAAGTCGTACATTGTGTGCGTTACTAATAAAAATCTTACGTTACGGACGTTTTTCCCGGTTAGGGTACCCCTCCGCATCGCCCCATAAAGAACTTCATTCCAAAATAAATAAATAAAAATATTATTAGTTAAACGATCCTTTTTTGTGATACATATATAAAAAAGAAAAAAAAAACAATTCCGTTTCAACTACAAATAAAATGTAATTTATATTCATAAATCTCCGATGTCCTTCACGGAGGCATTAACGCGTTACGATCACTTGAAGAACGAGATTTAATTCATGCGGCCAGTTGCGAAAGATGGTTTCAATGACAGCGTAATGTTTCTCATTGTTCGCGTTTGATTCAAAAGAAACAAGATTTATTAGTGAAAATAAAGAAGGCATGAAAGAAACGCACGTTTTGTATTGTGGGCTAATTTAAATGTCTATGGGCTTTCTAAAGCCATTTGTTTTATTGCATTAGTTACGACAGATGCGTTCTTCGCCTAACTAATAAACAACGATTAGCCACTTAAAGCATCATAATATGTACAATACGATCATTGAACGTGAACAGATAAACATTTTCTTTATTGATTTAAAATGTAAATCATTATAAAAAAAGTAAAGAACGTCTTATAAATAGTTTGTTTTTGTTGAGGTCCGGTTTACTTCGTAGACCTCATGTACGATTTACGATGAGACATAGTGGTCTCCGGTAACCGCTGGACACCAGGTGTCCTTTTTTATGATTCAAGGATTACAGGTGGCCCGGAAGATTTTTCAGTTTCACTAGGAGCCAGGTGTCCTATTAAGGCATATATACCTCCTACAATTAGATCCACCAAAATTAAGTAATAAAAAAATATCTACTCCAACGCATTGCAATGGATCTTTAGCGAAAATTCTTCAATTTCATTCCACATTTTAACACTAAGCTGATGTTGTTGCTCCTATACATTCATGTTTATTACTCTAGCTAGACGATACGTAAAATAAATAATGATTAACACAATCCGTAGTATTTACAACATACATAAATTCGTAAATTTGGCATCAGCTTAACTTCAGTGTATTTTATTGAAATACGCAAGATTACTGAAAATAGCACGCAACAACAAAAAAAAATACACCGCTGATGACGTCTATCATTCGCTCTTTGTATTTAAAGAATACAAAAAAAAAAAAACTATACGTTTTCGTACTGACGTCAATTAAAATAAGCTATGAATCTTATTTTAATGTTGGAAGCGTCTTCAAAAATTTTAAAGTAGGTACACTGCTGTTTGGATATTTCCATCTTTGACGGTAGAGTTCAACGGTCATTCGCTGAGTCTTTTAGCAAAGATATTGATCCCAGCCGAGAATCAAACTCGAGACTCCGTAATACAATAGTCCAGGTTACTGACCAACAACGCAATGTATTACCCGTACAATAATGAGCTAACATTTACAACAAAATACGTTTCAAACATACAATTAATTAACTAGACTAAGATCATCTTAATAACTCACCGAACATCAAATCCGGATTTGTTCATTCACTATGAAGATTAGTCTGCTTACAAATTGATTATAATATTAATTATTTATACATTGTATATTGATACTGTTAAGCCGTCAGATGATTCTATTAATTAATCCTTATAAATATTATTATTGAACGGGATCTTCACATGAAATGAGTAGTTGATATTTAGGCGTGTTGCAATCATCATGATATTAGATAGGATAGATTGAATATTTATTCCTGACACAAAATTACTTTATAATATCAATATCACTAAGCATTAATTATCTTTTATCCTGAACACAAAACGTAATAGGGGTAGTTATAAAACAGTTGACGCGCAGGGTCAACGGCCTCGTGGGTTAGGAGCTACCTTCACTATAGATTGCGGGTTGACCACTATTTATGCTTATCTTGGTAAATATACATCATTTTTCTTTTATATTAGGTTTTGGCCGCGTTTCAACCAGACTAGATAGAAGAAAGAGTAAACAAAGTTGTCAGAGTACTGTGAATAGTTAACCGTATTGAACTATAACTTAGACATAGTCCTTCAACATAACCGCAAATGCACTTAAAGGCGATATAATAAGCAAATCGATTAGCTCTCACATCACATTCGATTAACACTCGTGACTGCTCCCTTAGCTATATGCCGCTAATTGTTCCTTGATGATAATTGGTTTCGACGTGTGAAGACTTTACTTTGTGTTTGTTGCTAGCACCCTCCATCAATTCCACTTTTATATGATTATGTCGATTATGTATGAAGTCGTCGTGGCCTAAAGGTTAAGACGTCCGGTGCATTCGTATGTAGCGATGCACCGGTGTTCGAATCCCGCAGGCGGGTACCAATTTTTCTAATGAAATACGTACTCAACAAATGTTCACGATAGACTTCCACGGTGAAGGGATAACATCGTGTAATAAAAACCCGCAAAATTATAATTTGCGTAATCACTGGTGGTAGGACCTCTTGGTAGTCCGCACCACCGCCCAGCCTATTTCCGCCGTGAAGCAGTAATGCGTTTCGGTTCGCAGGGTGGGGTAGCCGTTGTAACTATACTGAGACCTTAGAACTTATATCTCGAGGTGGGTGGCGCATTTACGTTGTGGATGTCTATGGGCTCCAGTAACCACTTAACACCAGGTGGGCTGTGAGCTCGTCCACCCATCTAAGCAAAAAAAAAATGCAATAAAAAAAAAATTACGTTTGTGAACGGTTTTAAGACTGAATCGCGGATTACATTATTTTTAGAAATTCCGGCACTCGAAATAAGTACTTCGATTACGTCTGCAATTCTCGTTCACATATTCTTCGTATATTGATAATTTAAAATTAGAAGTATGGCATTCATACAACGAAGCGTAGTTTCGTCTGCTGTAATCATAATCTTTTTACGAATAGTATTTATTTATTCGAAGTTGGGACTTATCTATTAATTTAT
Source organism: Bombyx mandarina (assembly GCF_003987935.1). The sequence continues at coordinate 2,099,130 of NW_021011504.1, forward strand.
ATATTTATCGCTACTATTAAATTGCGTCGTTGGCCTGATTGTTAATGACCCTTACAGGGACTCAGTTCTCGCTTCGCATGAATATTCCAAGACTAATTAATAATAAATCAAAACGAATAAAATTAAACTAATATTACTAATTATTGTAATACCTGAATTTTTAACCAAGTTACTGGACGGACTCACAAGAGGTAGGACCTCTTGTGAGTCCGCACGGGTAGGTACCACCACCCTGCCTATTTCTGCCATGAAGCAATAAAAGAGCGGGGCAGCCGTTGTAACTATACTGAGACCGTAGTACTCAGATCTCAATGTGGGTGGGCATTTACGTTATAGATGTCTATGGGCTCCAGTAACTACTTAACACCAGGTGGGCTTTGATATTGCCCACCCATCTAAGCAATAAAAATATATATATTATAAAACTGTTTCACAATTTTCAGAGTGTCTTACTACACGAAAACTAGACTGTACTGTTTTTGCTTCACGTATTCACACACTCTGAGTACGTCTGGTAGAAGATACCTGTGTTATTTTTCATTTACTCTAATTGGTCGCGATTATGCGAGGGTTCAAAACCCTACCAATTTGTCTAACGTCAAAATGTGCCTATTACAATAAAAACACGATTCACAAGCAACGACCACGTTGAAAGAACAATGTTGTGTAATGAAGATAATTGCGATTCCGGCCTTGCGTTTCAAGGTGAGAACACAGATACGGCCCACTGAATTTCTCGGTGGATCTTCTCAGTGTGCCGCGACTCAGCGATGCACAGATATTACTAGGGTAGACGTTAGAGAATTCTTTTAAGTTGAGCCCCGTGAGCTCGCAGACCAATCGTGTTGAAGTTCGAATAGCCCCCTAGAGACTACCGGCAGATATGTGGGTAGGCGAAAATAATAAAGATGATTGGCGGTATTCACGTTGCCCGTGGGCCGTTAATACCAGTTCGAGCAGTTCCGATCAAAATTCTTCTTATTCATTCGGTTCAATGCTAACTCAACTTGCGTTTATTTAAAAATCCTTCTTTTTTATTCATTGTTTAGAAGGGTGGACGAGCTCAAGGCCCACCGTTAAGTCGTTACCGGAACCCATAGACACCTACGACATAAATGCTGCCACCTACCTTAAGATATGAGTTCTAATGTCTCACTTTTAACAGTACAACGGCAACCCCACCCCTCAAACCGAAACGCATTATTGCTTCACGGCAGAAATAAGCAGGGTGGTTGTACCTACCCGTGCGTACTCACAATACGTCCTACCACTTTCTGATCTCTTGATCGTCATAAAGAATCCAAGAGGAGAGAATTCGGTAAAAAATATTCGATGATTACATTAAACGAACAATAATTGCGTAATTGCGTTACTATTTTTATTTAGTAACTTTTACGTCACTGATTTTTATGTATGTAAGTCCGCACGCCGCAGTCTCGCTATCCGATCGTTTGTTACGAAACACAATAGGACTACCTATATTTAGTACGCATCGATATCACATTATAGAACGTTAAGAAGACCTTGGCAAGTCGATGATCACGATTAAGGTTAGAGAATTGTAAATTTGTATTTATATGTGAGGTGATCACGGGGCTTTTATACCCGTATTCACAATAAGTCAAAATATTATTATTAATTTCTTCTATAGTTTTTTCAATTGGCATCATTCGACAATTTTTCCGCCCTCAACCTACGTTCGAACCTTAAAGAGTTCGAGGAAAATTTACATGACTGTTTATACTACAATTTAGTTTGGAACTAAGCATATGAAGAGCTGATTGTTCTAGTAGTAAATAGTTGTAGGTTTTTCCAATATTGAACTTATTTTTCAATATAGAAGATTAAAAGATGACAACACGAATACCGATTTTCTTCAATACTCGAGGTATATATTAACGGATCTCCGATTAAAAACAGATGAGCCGTGAAATTGTTCATGCATCTATGCAAGGGCAGAAGAGTCCAGTCATAGTCCAAAGTTCAGTATGCGCGAATTTGTACGGTAAAAAAGATTGTTCCTACGTACACGACCATGTCACTCCTACTGGCTTACGGAATGACAGCTCATCACGCACATAGCACATTAGGTATATTAATAGTTTTTTTAATGATAACTAAACAAGCCTGTTTAACACCCTGGCCTTCTCTGACCGAAGAATCTAGAATAAAGTTAAGCCTGCCAAACTCATTTAAGTTTTCTTGCGCTATCTGAGCACATCTCGCAGAGCACTTTTTTTCCTTCCTATACTGATAAACTTGAGAGGCTATATAAGCGTTGCCCTAGCGTGTAGGTGAGCTCTCGGGGCTCAAGCCGAAGGTGTTGCTAACACTGGCCCTAGCAAGAGCAGTGCTTCGCAGAATCTACCGTCGGATCGGAAACGCGACCCACTGAGAAGATCCGGCGAGAAACTCAGTGGGCAAAAGTGCACATGTACCGGATTTGTTTTTGCGCCGGCCGGTGTGAGTGAAAAGATTCGACGCCATTAAAAACATAAATATCAAACTTCAAAAAGCTATCAGGTAGTCAATCAAATTTACAAAAGCAGCTTCAGCATCTAGTTTTGTCAGTGTAACCTTAAAAGTACGCGTTAAAAACAACCCACCCAGATTCAATTTAGTGTGTTGTGAAGGTGTTTTGACATGCAAACTAATGTGGGACGCGTAAATGTCTGCTCAGGCACGAACTAGCCTAGATTCTTTGAAGATTCACATAAATAGTAGTCTTGAACCAATGAAGTTGCCGTTTTACAGTACTGGCCAATTGAAACAAAATTTATGTATAGATGGGAAATAAATTTAAAATTCAAATTAATGTTACTTAAAAAAATATGGAATTACTTTAAAAGGCAGTCATTTATTTATTGATTACTGTTATATGTACACTACATTTGTATTTTTTTTGTATCAAAATGGACTAGATAAAAAAAACGAGTTCCGTCGCGGTGGCAATGCCTTACAAACGGCTCACAACATTAATCACATGTACAGAGTGAACCCTACAAACGAATGCACGACTCGTTTTGATTTAAAAGATTAAGACATGGAAATTTTGATATAACGGAAATTAACTACAGCGGTCATCCGAAAACTAAAGTTTCCAAGAAAGTTTGCATCACGTTGGCAAGAAAAAAATAATTGATAAGTTGGTGCTTTGCACAAAAAACCATCGCCAGCGAGACGATTTTTAACCGCACTGTCATTTTTAAGGAGTTATCATGTTGTTTAGACGCTGGTTCGGCACTTATGCAAGGCCCCAAACGAAAACATACCCTCAAAAAAGTCACGATCACTGTTTGGTGCTCTAGTGTCGGTATAATTCATGGCAGCCTCTTACCAAATTGCACCAGCATTACTGCCCTTGTGTGCTTTTTTTTTTTTCCACAGGAGAAAATCGCCGGATCCCCACCCGCGCGGCAGGTGGGGTATGTGGGAGTTGAACCTCACTAAAAACTCCTGCCGCTCACAACCGGCGCCCTACCTCGGACCGGGCCGGAGCCCAGTCGGGGCTATTGAAACGGCGGGACAGGGTTGACGCAGAGCACATTACATCCATCCCACCGTCCCACGGACGCCGGACCGGTGGCCGCCAGCGAAACGACCACCGGTTCCCTCGTTCAGCGGGCCGAGAGCCCGCTTTGATGGCGCCGCGTTACACCTTCCCCCAGAGCGGTCGGGGGAACGCGGTCTACCATCACCCGGCTTCCTATTGCGGGTGAGCGTGCAGAGCACGCCACCCCTCGTCTGGGTCCCTCCCCGCACAAAACGGGTGGGACCCCTAGCTCTTAGGGGGCCAGGTCACGGATACGACCCCGGTCCCGACCCCCTGCTCGGCGGCGGCGGGTTTCTGCGTAGTGAGGAGAGCTTTCCCTCACTCGCCCCGCCGCCTCCTTCTGCGAGATGGTGCACTCGCAGAAGTCGAGCATAGCCTTCCATGACTCATCGCTGCCAAGCATCGACGCCACGACGCCAGGCAGCGACAAGTCAGGTCCTATCTTTGCGACCAGGACACGGCGCTGCACCTCCCAAGCGGGGCAGACAGCGAGCGTATGCTCCGCCGTGTCCAGGTCGTGTCCACAATGGTGACACCTCGTCGTCGGCTCAGCCCCTATCCGGCGCAGGTACTTCCCGAAGCATCCGTGCCCGGTCAGCACCTGCACCAGACGAAAGGTGAGACGTCCCTCGCCACGATTCACCCAGTCATCAAAGACCGGGTAAACCGCCTCGACGGTCCGTAGCCCCCACGTGGGGTTGGCCAATCGCCTCGACCACGACTCGAGCACGGACCGCCGAGAATGGGCCTTCCGCGCCCGCAGCTCACTTTCGGGGAGACGCGCCACGCCCCGAGCACGAAGCTCGCTGCGCCACCGATAGTCGGCAGCGAGCGACTCCGCCTCCAGCTCCCATGGCGGCGTCCCCGCCAAAACACACGCCGCCTCGAAGGAGACGGTGCGATATCCGCGGAGCCCTTGTGTGCTAGGCGGAATTGGACACAACGATGAAGAAACTTACGAATCTCTAGCTAGCCTTGGTTAATCGCTCGTCCCATGTGGTTGTAAGTTTTGCGTTATCCCCCTACACTCACCAGACCTAGCGCTGACAGACTTTTCTAAAGTTTGGACAACTTCTTCACAGAGAGGAAATCAATACTAGAGAGTCAGCACAAAATGCCCTTGAAAAGTTTGTTCTCCCCCATACAGCGGACTTCTTCATGAAGGTCATTTAAAAATTACTATTGCTTTGGGAGAGATGCATCGATGATTGACAGGTGCATATTTTTTTATTATTGATAGAAATAAAAAGTATTTATAAAAAAAATACTGATTTTCTGTTAACTAAACGGCAACTTCATAGATAAAGAAAGAACTAATATTTGTTATTCTCTAGGGGAAGACTAATTTCTGGGTCATATCCTTTGAAGTTTAGTTTACTTTAGTTAGGTTATGATTTTGTTATTAGTATCCATTAGCGATGTAAGTAAAGGCTTCCGGAACTATTAAAGGCTATGCCCCTTCTCAATTAATAAGTTAACGATGAAGTTATGAACTACGTAGCTCTGTGAGTACCTTATTTTATTAATTAATGAATTATTTTTTTAAGTGGGAAAACGATGGAGTTTATTTTTGAAGGCAGAAGTGGAATAGTTATTTTGAGCGGATTAGATATTGGATAACTTGACGGCCCATTTATAATGTGCCGGTACGCCAATGAGCATAATAACTACTGCTCACAAAATGATGCTGAAATTATAAGCCAATCAGTCATGGATTCACGTGGATCCATTGTGCCTTCTCAAGGGTGTTGAGTATATTTATCGAAGCCCAAATCTAGATTAGACTACTTTCATTGGAAAAAAAAAAATCTTCACCTAGTCAAAATTTCTTCTCCGAGAACTGAGTATCTTTTACTGTATATGGCGCAGCAGTCGCACGATATGTACAGAGGCTTCTTTTTTCTTCTCAGAAAATCCAGAGACTGGTTCAAGAATGGTCAAGAATAATTCTTTATAATTGTTCTCGGAGAACACTCAGTACAAAAATTGATTTGATAAGGATCGACTGAACACAAGTGTGAATAAAGTGCAGAATAGAAACTTTAGATATTAGTGTTGTCGTGTACAAAGGCTAAAACAAGTTAAAACGATTTATCCACACACCGGTTTATCGAAATTAATAAATTAAACAAATATAAGGGGAAGCACCCCATACAAAAACTTAATTAAACAGTTAAATAAAGTCTAATAAGATAGACACAATATTTAAGGTGAAAAAAAAAACAAGAAAACTATAAAATATATGGATTATTTTCAGTTAATGACCGTTTCTAATTCAAGGAAAAAAACTTAAGCAAATTAATGCTAAAATTTTATGTTTTGTGTCGATCTTTCCAAATTTGGATCGAAATTCGGATTCGGACCGAAACTCAACTTGCCCATTTTTCTCAAATTTAAAGATATCTATCAACGGCATTTTTTAAATAAATACACACGAAATAATAATATAGACTTCATTACTGAACTACGAAAATAGAACAGTAAAAACGCGCACACGCCTCATAAAAACGAATGGGTCACCGACCGGTCGAAAATTCTTACATTATTAACATTACAAACAGCAGTCGAAATACATACAAAGCGATGAAATGCTATAACGACCACCACTCGCCCTGAGACATGAAGTCTAGGTTTACGGGGATGTTTCAATTGCATTGACGCTCAGCACATTCACGCTCATCCATGAAGCTCAACGGCCTATTCGTCAACCGGTAATTTGAGTTAACTTTTACGCTATCGAGAACGTTAACAAACTCGCATTAAGCACACTAATGTTAGCTTCGCCGGATTGCAGTGTAGTAAGCCATTTGTGATCTTGCACGCTGCCTTACTATCATTGCAATATTATTTAGTAGGAGAAAATATAATTACATACATATAAAGATGAGATTTAACCTCGGCGGCTATTGCGTGTCGATCCGGCAACTATAAAACTCAATGCACTCTACGCAAGCAAGTTGTGTTAAGACCGTCCACGAAAATGAAGATAGGTTGTAGGATTTCTAAAATTAAGATTTTGTTTTTTTTATTTCTGCATAGCACGCAGTGAAATGCAAATAGAGCTGTAATCGCTTTACATTACGTGTTCATGAAACTTGAATACCAAAATGACGAGTATTGTCACTATATCAATATTATTTTTGTTTCAGATAGCGTCCATTTACAATCCTTTGAAAGCTTAACGGATCGTTCATCCCCTTTAGTCATTCGCGTACACGTGCATACCATACGAGTCCTGATTTAATACATTACCTTGCACTATCCGAATAAATACAGTTTTTATACGACAGTGAAAGTGCTCATGAAACTCACGAGTTGTTGACACTGATAATGTACATGTGTACACATAATAAACTAATCAAAAACGCATAGATAATAATATTACTAAGGTAACAGTTATTTTTAGAATCGAGATAGATTTTTTTTTTCAAACAAGACAAAAGCGAGGTCGATTTATTTTATAATGAACATTCTCAAGTTATTTTTAGATTTTAAAACACGATTTCGATGCTGCTTTTAAGTGACTTTGCAACTGGGTATTTTATTGAATTCGATTTTTGTTAATTCGCTAACGGAATTCATCGGCCTCGTTCCGTGTTGTTGTTACCTGAGGGCTATAAGAAACCTTTCTTCGAAGAACGAAATTTCAAGACAGCCTTTGCTTAACTCAGTGGAAGCCGGAACAGCTCTTGGCGCGCAACTCGAGATAGAGGACTACAATTGTATTGATATAAGACGATGATATCGATACGATAATGATTATGGCGATGTCCTACCCACATTCTATCCACTATACTTTTCGCCATGTACAACAAAGAAACCTAACCAGTTAACCGGCTTACCGATTAGCTGATGTCATACGGATCGTTGTTATTTAAAAAAAACGTCATTTGCATACATATATTTACAACACCAGTCACTAGGCAGCCAAAAATAGAATACATTTAGTTGTACTACAGTTGTTTTGTAAGAACATGTTGATATGTGGATGGGTGAATGATCTCACAGCTTACCCGGCGTTAAGTGGTTATCGGTTAGATATAACGATGTTCTAACGGCTACGCTCAAGCTTCAAACTCAGCATTACTGCTTGGCTGCAGAAATGGGCAGGCTCGTGGTACTCACCCGCGCGGTTTAACAAGACGCCCCGCCATACCGGCAGTAATTACGCAAACTATATAATATTTTTTTGCGAGTTTGATTTTTATTACGCAATGTTATTCGTCTATTGTGAAGCAATTTATCTCAGTTTTGTATTTCAGAAATGTAGCCACCAGATTTAGGGACTTAAGTACGGTATATTTGCATCACCATGCCATGGATGCTTCAAAGTGTTGTTTTATAAATACCTTACCAACGTGACTATCTTCAAGATTCTGAAAATATAAGCTACTTATAATAATATTTTTACACGTCACAAGTGGAGAAGTGTAATATAATTAATTAGCTTCATTTATATAAAGGCACACAAACGCAATACGTTAAGTACCATTGTTTGGTTGTCATACGATTTCCACATATTTTGAAGTTGCTGTGACGAAGCCTTAAGCATTTGTGTATTTTCTTTTCTACAAAGGTATAACCACAAAAGAATAAATGTCGGTCTATAAAACGAATAAAACTCTTGAAGTGTCAGGGGATTATGTTTACGAAATTTGACATTTCGATGATTCGACGAAGATTAGACATTTTTAATAGCGCATTTAGACGAATCAGGTTTTATTGAAATAAATAATTAATCCCATATAAGTCGGTCTCCGTCCAACATTCGTTATTGTATAATAATTTCCTGTCCGACTTGTCTGCCCTCTAAATCGAACCAAGAGATTATACTTTTCGGTAGAGATTATTCATTAAGGATACATCCATATGATTTACGTTCATTGCGAATTTACTATGCAACACGAAAAAGAAGGAATATCTCCACTTATTCAGACAGACACGGGCACAATTTCGAGGCCAACGCGATCAAGTTCTAGGTCAATTGCGATGGACTAAACCTAAGTTCAACGACCGCCAACGTCTAATATACACGTAGGCATAATAGATACTTTTAAAACAATAATAATGTTTTTATATACATACATACATAATATATATAAATACCGATAATGCATTGGGTCAATAACAAGTGACGCGCCGTCGGCCATGAATGCTCTAGAAATTTCTTAGCGGGCCGTGGAATTTTTTCGTTCTATGTTTCATTAAATTTGAAATGAATTTTGTGTTTGTTCTATTTTAATTCGAAATTTGGAATTTTATAATGCGGGTTTTAATTAATTACTAGAGGTCCCGCAGTAGTCGAAATTCGACTATAATTAACTGGAATTGTAAGTTTGTACACTATTATGATTGTATTTTATACTTCTATAATCAAAAATTTCGCCAAGACTACACTATAAAAAATATTAACAAAGACAAACAATGTTTAATCTATTCTCAATTTGACAACAGACGCCAAGAACAAAAGTTTGACAATAAATAGTATGCATGCGTGTGTGCGTCAAATACATGGTATGTAGTGTGTGTAATGTTTTCTTTATTGATTTAATGTACATTTTATGCATTCTTTAAAAAAAAATTAGCATTGTGCACTTCTTCTCTATATTTTCTATAAGTGTGGAAAATTTCATACTCCTCCGTCCGCGCAATTTTCGTAAAAAGGGATACAAAGTTTTTGCTTCACGTATTAATATAGAGATATCTCGATAGGAAATTTAGCAAATTAAATATGTAGTGTTTCTTTTTAACACCGATCGCATTTCTTTCTACGGTCGATCGTTCTGTCAAATTACAATGTGAAATTATATTTAGATCGAGTCAGTACGGCTTGGTATCAGTGCAAAGCAATTATACGTCCGAATTTATAGGGCATAACAATATCCCAGAGGTTCTAAAGGTTGATGATGTTAACAATAATCACTCAACCGTACCTTTTTTTTTTCTAACTATCTACCAGTAGTCTTGAGGGGTTATTTTGACTTCACCCGGACTAGGGACCGAGTTCTTAGAGCTCAGCCTGAGAGTTTGCTAACACCTGCCCTAGCAAGACCAGTGCTTCGCAGTATCTACCACCGGATCGGAAACATGACCCACTGAGAAGATTCGGCGAGAAATTCAGCGCGCTGTGTCTCAGGGATCGTAAACCATAAGTCGAGCTTTTTAAGACAGTCGCACATTTAGCATTTTTAATCGAACAAGTATTTGCATATCAAAAGTCAATGTGAATATATAGAAATGAGGAGGTCATTGACACGACATCGATCAAAAATCATAAAGAGACAGGTTCAAGAGTTGTATACCGCTTACAACTTCTGAATTAACTGCGACAGCATAACTGGTCTGGATCGATTGTGTGCGCACCCTGAACGGCTAAAGGATATAATCGTGATGAAATTGTGACAAGCACACAACTAGACCAGACTGTTTGATTGACGTAACTATTGTATGCGTCTTGGCCTCAGGCGCTAACTAGGGCTAACAGCTCAACAAATTAATGTATGAAAAGGAAAACGTTTACCTCAACGCGATTCGACTAATAAGATTAGGGTTGTCACGACTATGTAGACGGCGTACTGTTTGTTCAACTTAATTAGAATCCTTTCGAAGGGTTCGCGGAAAATGGGGCTTACGACGACCCTCTATGGTTGGAGGGTTAAATGTTTTTGTACAGGTTAATGACGTTTTACCATATTTTATTCTAATGTCAAATGTGTATGAATACTTTGCAAGTCATTTCGATTCTGCACACGAAGATTATGTATGTATGTTTGCTTATAGATATCCAAAATAATAAAAAAGATAAAAAGTAAAGGTTTAAAAGTGTATCGTCAAATAGTGACACTAACCTTAGTGCAGAATGTGCAACCACAGCCGCCTATAATAGTGACTTTGTCAGCGGTCGCGTCTTCAAGGCACAGCTTGCAGTTGATCGGAGCGGCTGCAACGAAGCCACCGCCGGCACCGTCCAGGGAATACCTAAGATAAATATAAGTGTAAAATTATCAAGTCATTAGATATCCTATTGGTTATTTCTATGGAACTTTTGAAGGTTTTGATCTTATTTCTTAAACCAGTGTTTCCAAAACTTTTACGTTCCCTTGCCCCTGAATAAAACTTTTCATTTGTGAGTACCGTTCTACAGTTATATTCATATCTGCTCTTAAAAATGTGTCTCGTTTCTCTTAAGTATGTTTTGACTTATAAGGTTCATTTTAAACTACATATTGTAAACATAATAAGTAACAACAATGTTTCTATTAGTTAACTATTTTAATTTTTCAGTATTTCCGTCATTACAAACATAACTTTTACGTGGGTAGGCTCAATGGAACTCCGCGTACTCCCAGGGGTACAACGCTTCAACCGACTTCAAGACTAACCAATTATTGGAACCAGGATATTTTCGTACCCTATAAATCCGAATGCATAATTAATTACTTTGCTCACTAAGTCTGCTTTGTAGGTAATCGATTAACTTGAAAATTTGCGAACGCATCAAGGACCGATGACAAAACAATTTTTTTTAACTTGGCTCTATCATTCGGACCAGTCCATTTCATCTTTCTACCCAATAAGATAAAAGTATGAAATTAATTGTTTATTCGGTTTGCTATTCGAACGGGTTTTTGTAGTTTTTAAAATTATTAAAAGTTAGTATTTTCGGAATGGAATCGAGTTTTCGTTTCTTTTAATGATAAAATTTATTATCATTTTTGATTGTCGTCCTCGTGTTTAAACTTAAAAACATTGACATTTTTTTGAAACGATTAATAATAACGATTACTTACTTATATTACGGGAATATTTTTAATTAACACACAGACGATTCCGAATGTAAGCCGATACAAAATTAATGCCTTTACCCGTTAGCTATGTTAAGTACTGGTTCGATTAATGCTAATTTGTTTTTAAGCTTTAAAATAGTTTTGAAATAATCATAATATCTGGTTATCACAAATGGGTTTGTAGTTCGGTTTTAGTGTTGATGTTTACATCAAATAATGGTACCGTATTCAATTAAATCGTTAATATTACGAACATTGGATATGAGTCGTCTATTATCAAAGGTGGCAATCTGTGCATTTGGACAAATTTTTTTTATTGATATGTCAATACGGATTGATTTGAATATAATCGTCTCCTTCAAAGAATACGGTTCAAAACCTGCATTAAATAAAGGTTAATAGTTAACCTGTTATTTATCTAAGATGTCGTTCCGAAGAGTTTTGTGACTGCCAATGGAATACAAAGTCAATAATTCGTTTTTCTGATTTACCAATCATTGCCCAAAAGTCAGATTGCCGGCTTTGATAATAGTCGACTCATATATTTGTCTTTGTTTAATATTATATGCAAGTGGATTGAAAGTATTCAAGCGTGAGCACCATTGAAGATAGATCTGAAGCACAACACAATCACGAGGCTACAACCTTATTAATGAAGATGAGTAGAAGAGCTCACGGCTAATCCGTGTGCTTAGTGCGAGTTTTTTATGGTTCTCGTTTTTTTTTTTATTGCTTAGATGGGTGGACGAGCTCACAGCCCACCCGGTGTTAAGTGGTTACTGGAGCCCATGGACATCTACAACGTAATTGCGCCACCCACCTTGAGATATAAGTTCTGAGATCTCAGTATAGTTACAACGGCTGCCCTACCCTTCAAACCGAAACGCATTATTGCTTCACGGCAGAAATAGGTAGGGCGGTGGTACCTACCCACGCGGACTCACAAGAGGTCCTACCACCAGTGTAAAAGTTAGTTCATATTTGTATGGAATGGGATCGTTTGCGTGCGTTTGCCGCTAGGGGCGCTGTTCCAACTGCATACAAAAATGGCTTAACTTTTACGCTATCGAGACCGATAAGAAACTCGCACTAAGCACACTGATGTTAAGCGGTCACTGCCGCTAATAGACAGTTCGACATTACTGCCGCCGTCGAAACTGTGCTATCAGGTCGACGACGCAATTAAAATAACAGCCATCTTACACTTGTAATTAATATGTGATTAATGCTTTAGCACTGTGCCTTAGCTACCGATAAAAACAGTAAAAAAAGACAAATGCCACGTTTACAAAACGAATTTTTATCTTGAAATGTCACTACAGATTTCATTGTTGATATACCAAGACATTGCTGTTCATAGGATCAATTACAAAATACCACACGAATAGAGCTTCTCTCTTTTTTTATCCTACCTATGCTGATAGCCTTGAGAGGCTATTTCAGCTTCACCCTAACGTTTGTAGGTGAGCTCACGGGGCTCAACCGGAGAGTTGCTAACACTGACCCTAGCAAGAGCAGGGCTTCTGACCACCGGATTGGAAACGCGACCCACTGAGAAGATCTCTAGAAAGCGAGCTTATGACAACGCGGTAAAAAAAACTGTCTCACGGCAGAAATAGGCAGGGTGGTGGTACCTACCCGCGCGGACTCACAAGAGGTCCTACCACCAGTAATTACGCAAATTATAATTATGCGGGTTTGATTTTTATTACACGATGTTATTCCTTCACCGTGGAAGTCAATCGTGAACATTTGTTGAGTACGTATTTCATTAGAAAATTTTGTATCTGCCTGAGATTCGAACACCGGTGCATCGCTCAACACGAATGCACCGGACGTCTTATCCTTTAGGCCACGACGACTTTCATTGTTGATATAACCAAGACGTTGCTGTTCATAGGATCACTTACAAAATACCACACGAATAGAGAGAGAGAAGAAAAAGCGATCTTATGACAACGCGGTAAGGAAAACGCTCTTTAGAATAATAAATAAAGGTTGTGCTATTACCTGGAACCACCAGCGCCGGCGAGCGACAGCAGAGAGGAGCAGCGAGAGCAGACGGAGGGCGCGCGGAGTCGGTTGTGAGCCCTAATCGGTTCGGGAACCTTCTCCCGGTCCGTCAGTGCGAGGACTGTCGAACATTTCCTCAAGCCTGTAACAAAATCACAACCTAAAATTTCTACAACAATACATCTCTACAACTACTATTACGGATTAGTCTTGCAGTTTCTTTGTTTCATTAAATTATTTCAGATGTTTCAAATACTTTACGGTTTTCGTGATCACGCTTAGGAATCGAGATTACAATATAAAAAAAAATACAGTAGCACCAAACCAACCAAAAAAATATTATGTATTTAACTATATTGTTGTTTTTTATTAAATTAAGCCGACTTCGCTGACTCGGCTACGTGGAATGGATGGAACAGGATCGTGCAGTAAAAAGAGAGTATTTCGGACAACCAAACGGTCGACCGTCGGTCGGGCGCTCCAAGTACCGTTGTGAAGATCAGATAGTTGGGGATCTTGCTAAAACTCTAAGCTAGTGGTAGGAAACGGCGCAGGACCCCAAGGAATGGTGTCTCTTGGTATCGGACGCCAAGATCCATTTTGGGTCGCTGCACCAAGGCACTAACTGACTGTCTGTCTTCAAAGGCAAAAAAAAAATCGTAAGGAAACAACGCAGTTTCTTTCAGAAATTGATTTTGCTGAAAACGCCTTGAAAGTTCGAATGCCATTTCTGCTTGGTCAAGCATGAATAATTCAAAGTTTTTCCTATTTTTATTTAGAAGTCAATACCTACTTCTTGTTGTCCGATTTTTATTAATTAGCGATCCTATAGAAAGCATTCTATTGAATGCAGGCATAAGCCTTGAGCTTAGGTACTACCACCCCGCCTATTTCTGCCGTGAAGCAGTAATGCGTTTCGGTTTGGAGGGTGGGGCAGCCGTTGTAGATGTCTATGAGCTCCGGTAACCACTTAACACCAGGTAGACGCTGAGCTCGTCCATCCATATATTCGATAAAATAAATAAAAAGCACCAAAAAAAATGGCGTCATTATTTACTATACATCTGAGGTGTAACATCTATCGGTAACCACTAAACATCAGATGGGAAGAGAGCTAGTTCACTCGTTTAAGCAATCAAAGAATAGCGGCAAGGATAATTATTATCCTATATTATGCTCTTTATACCAACCAGTATTTATAATTAACGAAAGAACGCCAATCATGCTTTGTTATGAACATCGCTGGATATATGAAATAAGATACCTCATACGAGTAGAAACGATTAGCGCGCTATTTATCGTACGTGGATGCTGCCAACAACAATTTTACAAGGTTCGAAGACAAACGTATATAAAAAGATGTGTGGTGTCGTGGGACACCGGATAGGAACGAAGTTCCATATAAAAANTAATTAACGAAAGAACGCCAATCATGCTTTGTTATGAACATCGCTGGATATATGAAATAAGATACCTCATACGAGTAGAAACGATTAGCGCGCTATTTATCGTACGTGGATGCTGCCAACAACAATTTTACAAGGTTCGAAGACAAACGTATATAAAAAGATGTGTGGTGTCGTGGGACACCGGATAGGAACGAAGTTCCATATAAAAAAAAAAGAATTACGAGAAAAAAATCGCGCGGTGAAATATCGCGGTGCGGAAAACAAGGCCTTATTCCACGGACTTTTTCTTACGGTTTTTACTATCACATTTTTTTCAGTTCGGTCGCGCAGCAAAAATCGCGCGGTGAAATATCGCTGTGCGGAAAACAAGGCCTTATTCCACAGACTTTTTCTTACGGTTTTTACTATCACATTTTTTTCAGTTCCGTCGTGCAGCAAAATCCCTATCTCCTCCAAGCCTGCCGTAAGGAACTTCGTTCCAATAAAAAACAAAAAAAACAAATTTTGGTTTATTAATAAAATATATAATATCAACTTTCTACTCAAAACAGATTTTTTAATGTTTCAAACACAGTTTTGAACCGTCTGAGTTTTGTAGCGTCAAAAAAACCTTACTGAATAACTATGAAAATTTTAATCTGCCCTTAATCTGGCTTTTACTGGTGGTAGGACCTCTTGTGAGTTGCACTGGTAGATACTACCGCCCCGCCTATTTCTGCCGTAAAGCAGTAACGCGTTTCAGTTTGAAGGGTGGGGCAGACGTTGTAACTGTACCTTAGAACTCATATTTCAATGTGGGTGGCGGCATTTACGTTGTAGATGTCTATGGGCTCCAGCAACCACTTAACACCAGGTGGGCTGTGAGGTCGTCCACCCATCTAAGCAATAAATAAAAAAATGCAGTAAGCTGTTAGCTGGACAAGACTCGACAAAGAACAATTTTTCTGTTCGAATACGCAAAAGCTTTACTCTGGACAATCTTGTTAACTTCGAAACACGAGAGTAGCTCTCAAAGCAATGGAACTAGTTAGATAGCAGTTCATGCAGCAATAAGATAAATTGCCAATCGTGTTGAAACGTGATTTCATCCCGCCAAGTAGAAGCGCGCCAGTCACAACAACAATATAGTATTTATGGCAGTTCACCCCGTTTCCTTTTGAGGACGACACAACTCTGATATAATTTCGACGAGACTCTGCAAAATTGCGCAACAAAATGCAGAAATTGAAAACATTTTGAGCTCTGTCGAATAATTACGATTAATTTTCGAGGTACATTAAATAGTAAATAACTATTTGAAGGATAACTTGATTATTATCTTGTCAAATAATTCATTATTTTTTTTTGACAATTTAATTATTTTTGGATTTGCTATGATTGCACGGTTAACGTCCAACGAATAATCTTAACATCTTCAATCGCGTTGTGATCACGCGAGAGCTAAACGGTCAAGTCCATACAAAAACATTGAAATAAAATAATTAAAATACTATTATCGTTCCGAAGTAATTGAACCTTGAAATGATGAAGATAAATCTCCGCGAAATTGAATAAATCTTTGGTCTGTTTTTTTTAATTACTCCTTGTTATATAAGATCGATGAATAGAGGTTTTAATATTATCGCCTCGTGAGGGCATAGCAACAGTAAATTTGATCTCACGTGACAAGATTGATGTTCTTCAGCTTGTGGCTCTTTATCAAAGTCGAGAACTTCTTAAAACGCGTCAGCCGTGGTGGATATTTACGCCCAAATAACATTAAAGAAAACGCCATATCAACAATACAGATTTTTGAATAACCCTGAAAACCGTTTGCGTATATACTTTTTTATAATAATATAGTATTCAAACAATACCGATATGAACAACAACGAGCGCGATAAAAATAAGTTTTATTATTAATCATCGCAATTATTCATACTCGTGATATAGTAAACACGAAAACATCAAATTTTAAACACGCTGTACAAGAATATTAGATTTTATTTTTTCTAACCGTCATTTACGTCGACGCTTGATTATAAATAACCTCGCTTCTCAGGAACCATTACCAATTCATATTAAACTTTATTTATTTATGTTTTGATGTAAACAGTGCCCTTTCGGCTGTATCTAAATGCCAAAATATTTGGGGAAGTTTAATTTTAGTAACCTAATTTCAACTACAATGTAGCAAGAGATTTCCAAGGTATCTTTATTTTTAATACGATTTTATTAGTTTCTTTTTTTTCTCCTGCCTATTCCCTGGTAGTCTAGGGGGCTATACCAGCTACGCCCGGACTAGTAGGTGAGCTCACGCGCTCACCTTGAGAGAATTTGCTAACATTAGCCCTAGCAAGAACAGTACTTCGCAAAATCCACCACCGGAACCGCGGCCTACTGAGAAACTCAGTGGACTGCGTATATGGGTTAGTTCACTCGTGGAACTCTTCGTCGTAATCGACAAGGACGGTGACCGGTGCTTGAGGGACCTTAGACCACCGAGAGTAGATTCGGGGAATCCCACAAGACATATTTCGGGCGACGGTGGCTTTGCGTTGCCCCGTCGCCTGTGTCGGATAACTTGATATATAGGTACATATATACATGTCACGCAAATTTATAATGTAATTTTCACCAACATATACCCTATCGATTAATGATTATTCAATTCTTACACGTAACAAGGACCGATAACACTAAATTAATTTCCAACAAATAAAACCATGTTGGCATCTTTCTTCTTTTTGTCGGTATCGCTCTTGACAGAGTGGTCATGGTTATGACTTCAGGTGTTGGCGGCAAGCTTCAAGCAACAAGCATTTTAACGCCACACAAGTAATATGATGAAAATATTTATTAAGACTAGCTGACCCGGCAGACTTTGTAATGTCTTAATCGATAAATAAAAGACTTAAACTTTTGTATAAAATAAACTTAAATCATACATACACATCAATGAAAAAACAAAATCGACATTTTTATTTAATTCCGGGCATTTTTATATTCATCTACCTTTTAAACCTTCTCTGGACTTCCACAAATAATTTAAGACCAAAATTAGCCAAATCAGTCCAGCCGTTCTCGAGTTTTAGCGAGACTAACGAACAGCAATTCATTTTTATATATATAGATAGATAGATAGATAGATTAGTTCTTACCTTCAAGCAGGGGCTGCGGTTGTGACAGAACGGAGTCACGGGACGCAGCCCTGCGCACGGGCTTTGCTGGACGCCCTAGCGACTTCAGTCCCCCGCTGAGGATGAGCTCGAGGGCTCGACGGCCACCAGGCCCGTTCGCGCCTGCTCCCATCTACAAAAAAACAAAGATTATTATTTCATATGTACGATTGCTTATTAAGGCCTTTGTACGAAGAAGGAACAAATAGCTTAGAGGCGTTATTAGTAGCCTTTTTTTTTTTTTTTTCCACAGGAGAAAATCGCCGGATCCCCACCCGCGCGGCAGGTGGGGTATGTGGGAGTTGAACCTCACTAAAAACTCCTGCCGCTCACAACCGGCGCCCTACTTCGGACCGGGCCGGAGCCCAGTCGGGGCTATTGAAACGGCGGGACAGGGTTGACGCAGAGCACATTACATCCATCCCACCGTCCCACGGACGCCGGACCGGTGGCCGCCAGCGACACGACCACCGGTTCCCTCGTTCAGCGGGCCGAGAGCCCGCTGTTATTAGTAGCCTTACATTACGTTCAATCGTTACATTAATAAGCATCACATAAAAATACCTTTTAATAAGAAAAATAACATTTTATTTTATTTGAATCATGTTCAAGCTCAGGGTAATACTTTGTCTTTAATAACCTTAATTAAGGATCGTAAATTAACTTCATGATCTTATAGAAATAGCTGCAAC